>JBBPQL010000682.1:0-19046 GCA_038092515.1 Boletus subparvulus | reverse complement strand
TAAGAGAGATATCAGCTATTGGCTGATAAGAGTATGATGTCATGATAAGAGATAAGAATGACGTCATAAGTCTAGACCAAAAGATAAGAGATAGCTTATCTTGATAAGGTGAGTAATATGAATAGCGTAAAGATAAGGTCAGAGACCGTTCTAGAATCTGGTATCAGGATAAGAATATCTGAATAAGAAATACCAGGATTCTCAACACTCCTTGCTGGAAATGTTACGATGGTTGGTAGCATAGAAGTTGAAGTGCCTTTCTTCCATCTTCAAATTTCTGCTTGCCCAAGTTCTTCGTAAAGATGTCAGCGAATTGCTGATCTGTAGGAACATAGTAAAGTTTCATTTCTCCAAACTCTACCGACTCTCGTATGAAGTGTTCTGTCATTCGAACATGCTTCGTACGGCCTTCTTGAGCAGGATTTGAAGCAAGGAATATAGCGCCTTGGTTATCGACGCATAAAGGTAGAGGACCTAACTTGAATCCCAACTCTTCATACAAGTTGCGAATCCAACGAAGCTGTTTGGCAGTTTCGGTCATACCACAATATTCTGCTTCTGTGGAAGAAAGTGTAACTCTTCGTTGTCGCCTAGACAGCCAGGAAACAATGCCATTTCCTAAGAAGATAGCATAACCAGTGGTAGAACGTGATGTTTCAATGTCACCGGCCCAGTCTGTGTCAGAGTAGGCACATAAACCATTGGAGTCACCTGTCCCAGAATACACGATGCAGAGTTCCTTTGAGGAAGAAAGATAGCGAACTATGTAGAGCGCCTTCTGCAAGTGTTCTTCCGTTGGGTTGGAAGAAAACTGTGACATTTTGATGATGGCAAAAGATATATCTGGTCTGGTTCCCAGCATGATGTATAACAGTGATCCAATAACCGACTGATAGTGACTTCGAAGTGTTGCATTCGATGAGTTCTGGTTGGAGTGGGGTCTCGGGTTATACCCGGTAGGAAGGGGTACAGAGACAGGTTTGCAATTCTCTTGGCCAAATCGTTTAACGACTTTCTCCGCATAGCGGGTTTGGTCCAACAAGATTGTCTTTTTCTTGCGGTCTCGAGTAATCCTCATGCCTAGATACTCTTTTGCTTGACCTAGATCTCTTGATTCCCATCGTTTCATAAACTGAGCTTTATGAGAGAGGACTTGTTGTTTGTTGCTACCCATAAAGAGAGCATCATCAACGTAAATGAGAAGTACGATGATGTCTTCACCAATGATCTAAAAGTAAGTTCCTGGGTCTGCCTTGCAGCGGATAAACTTCATCTCCAGGAGACTTTTGTGCAGTTGCTTGTTCCATTGAAGAGCAGACTGCTTTAGTCCGTAGATGGACTTCTTCAATCGACAGACCTTTTTCTCCTGACCCTTTACTATAAAACCCTCCAGTTGATCCATATAGATCTCTTCATCCAGCTCGCCGAAAAGGTAGGCGGTTTTGACATCTAGTGCTTCGATTTCCCAATCATGAAGCGCTGCTAGTGACAAAAGAAGTCGAAATGTTTCGAATCTTGCGACTGGAGAGAAGGTTTCTTCATAGTCTATTCCGAAGATCTGTGTAAATCCTTTTGCGACGAATCTTGCCTTTTTGCGACCGTCAGATTTAACAGCAAACACCCATCTCCCTTTGATGGTGCGACGACCCTTAGGTAGGTTTACCAGTTCCCATACCTTTCTCTCATGTAACGATTTTATCTCATCGTTCATGGCACTCTTCCATAATCCTTGATCTTCCTTAGAGAGTTTGAGGATATCTCTATACTGTTTTGGAAGAGGACTATTAGTGGTTTCCACAGCCATAGATAAGTGATGACGAATCCATTTAGATGAATACATCTGCCCAAGATCATCTTCTTCATTGGTAGGACATGGTTCGACTTGCATAGACTCCTCCTGAATAGGTGCAAGTCCTCTAAGATCTCGCTCGATTTGTAAAGGTGGTCTATCCCCATAAGTACTATCAGGAATAAACCTTGGTACGGGGATGCGAGCAGATCGTCTTGCTTCTACTGGTGGACGATTGAGAGTTCGTTCTTCCAAAGTAGAATGGTCTTGATGAGGACGATTGCGAAACTCGACTAAAGTTTCATCAGGATGTTGTCTTGGTGGTAACCAGATTTGTGGACCAGTAACTGGAATTTCTTCCTGTTCTACTGTTTGTCTCTCCATTTCTGGAGGCGAATCAGTAACCATGTATCGTTTATGTTGATGTCGATCCAAGATTGAACTTCTATGTCCTGTCTCAGGTTGTGTTCGTTTCACACCTGGATGAAGGGGTGATGTGGCATATGATGGTGGAAGAGATTCTTCTAATCCATCAGGCGTATCATGGTAGAGCTGTAACGGAGATAAATCGTCCGTTCGTGGAAACCAAGGAGTTGTGGAAGGTGAGGAATGTCGAGACGAGTGTTCATCATCTCGTGGGAATGGTTGATTGGGGAGTTGACCTAAACCTAGAGGTAGGGGGACATTGGTATCTCGAGAGGGTTCCAGATCCCTGTGATTTCGAGTATCATCCGATGGTAGGTCGTCAAGTGCTGTAAACAGGTTTTCATCTTCGATAGGAATAGGGGTATGTCCATCGGCTTTATCTCTGGAACAATAAGGAAAGACTTTTTCATCGAAAATGGCATTGGTGGATATGAATACTCGTCTTCTCTCTTTCAACCAAAAGCGATAGCCTTTAGTGTTTGGTTCGTAACCAATGAAAGTCATCTCCTCTGATTTGGGAGACAACTTGTCTTGTCGCTGTTCCGGTGGTATCCAGACGTAAGCACGTGTTCCAAAAACCCTAAAGTAGGAAATATCAAGTTTGTCTCCATTGAAAGATTCAATGGGTGTCTTCCACTCATGACGACGCATGGGTTGTCGATTATAGATATGCAAAGCAGTTTCACAAGCATCTTGCCAAAAAGACCATGGCAGACAAGCATGTAGGCGTATGGCTTCTGCTTTTTCAAGCAAAGTTCGATTGAACCTCTCTGCACGACCGTTCTGTTGGGGTGTATGAGGAACAGATGTCTGGTGAGTGACACCTCTGGAACGGAAGAACGATTGTAGTTCTCCAGCCATGAATTCCCCCCCTCGATCTGAACGTACAGAGGTGAGCGAGTGACCAGTAAAGGTTTCAGCCCATGATACCATAGCCTTGAAATGCTGTGAAGTAGCATCTTTGTTGCGCAAGAAGGCAACAAGTGCATATCCTGAATAGTCGTCAATGAAAGTGAGGACATAATGAGCACGAGTACGTGATTCTGTAGGCATAGGCCCAACGAGATCAGTGTGAACAAGTCCGAGAGGATGAGTGGCTTGTTTTCCCGAAGCAGGGTAGGAACGGTCATGCATCTTCCCTAAGGCACAGCCTTTGCATGGGGAAGTGTCGATGGGAGCAATGACAGTTGGTAAACCAGTGACGTGGAAAGGAGCTTGGCGAAGAGCATTCTTGGCGATATGTCCAAAACGTTGGTGCCAAAGTTCGTATGAGTCTTCCTTGACAAGCGAGTTGACCAATCCTCGTGTTGGAGTCATCGACTCGGACGGAAACCAATGAAGATTGTTATTTGGAGATGAGGCACAAGCCTGGATCACCAAATTCTCATTTGTGTCCCAGATACTGGATTCTTGATCGCTGATTATACACTTATAGCCTTGGCTAGTAAGTGTTGGTACCGACAGAAGTCGGTGCCCGGCATGTGGAGCGTACCACACTTCTTTCAGAACAAGAGGTTCTGTTCCCTTGATTCATTGATTGAGAATTATCTTGCCAGGACCATACATAGGAACTTTTTGACCGTTAGCAACGACAGCGTGTTGAACCATGTTTCCTAGATGTGCAAAGTCATCTAAGAATGGTGATAGATGATCAGTGCAACCACTGTCAATCATCCAGTGGTGTCTGGCAAATTCTTCTTCAGTATCTCCCCCTAGTGCAAAAGCACGGTGATACAAGTAATAGTCGTCATCATTTTCAGAGTCATATCCGTATACAAGTCTGTCACTTGCATAGTAAGGTAAACGCACTCTGTGGTCTCGTGGCAAAGCCACGGCTAATTCCTCAGGGGAAGTAGGAAGGAGGGTCTGGATATGATCTAACTGATCAATGTTGTGAAAATGATGAGACGAACTAGCCAATCCTCCAATTGAAAACGAAATCTTCTTCTTCTTCTTCTTCTTCTTCATCGTCTTTGGTGGTGGTCCCGTAGTTATTTCTTCTTCCTCAGAGAGGGGCTTCTCGGAGGAAGAGCGGCTGAAAGGGCCGTCCTTGGTAAAGGTTTGATGGACCTGCCACCATCATTCCGTCGTCTTCATCGTCACGATCTCCCCATCCCGCATGTGCTTGATTGGATGCGATGCTTATAGCGTCATCCATCTCTTGATCTTCAAGGTGATCGATAAATCTTGAAGTAAGGTCAACATCTTCTCCTTCCATCTGCACCTCATTTGCGAAAGAAACATGTTCATTGGCTCTTGCTGGAGCCTTACCCTTGTTACTTTGTCGCTGATTAAACCAATCTTTCTTCTGACCTTTACCAGGTTGTTTAGACTTGGCTGGACCTTTACCCTTCTTCTGGTTCTGGTTCATATTACGAGGGCCAGATTGTTGGTTGTGATAACCACCAGAAGGAGGTTGGTGTGGTTGATTAGACGGTCTCTGATAGGAAGGGGTCTGGTTCCTCCATTGATTTTGATTTGGAGGACCGCGTCTAATAACATTGGTCCGATTGATCAGGGAAGAAGTGTCTTCGGATTCCTGTACAGCAGAAATCCGAGCATGGAGAGGTTTACGTGTGGCCCGAAGGTCCATTTCCATGAGAATAGCAGCGGTAACATGTTGCATATCAAAGTTAGCAACGGTAATTGTTTGAACGATGGTAGAGGCGAGGGAGTTATACTCGGAAGGGAGATTGTTGAGAAGAATCATAGCACGGAAGGTTTGAGGAAGATCTAACCCGGCTTGGGTCATCTGGTCGAAGAGTGACATGGTTTCGTTAATGTCTGTCTGAGCATGTTGAATACAAATATGTTTGGAAGAGACTTGTTTGAAAAGACGAAAGACGGCTGCAAAGCTGGTGGTGCCAAAGAGAGTTTTTAGCTTGTCCCAAAGGTCTTTGGAGATGGAGGGGAAGGTAAGCGGATTTGTCCATTCATAAACGACATGAGACAGAAGCGAATTGTCAATCGTACTGGCCATTAGGCCAAGAATACGTTTGTCTAGAAGTTTCCACTTCTGTTGACGATCGGCAAGGTCTGCTCCGGCAGGGAGCACCGCATACGTGAGGGTTCCATCTACAAATTCCCAAACAGAATAAGCACTGAGCGTAGAGATTATACGCTTGCTCCAGACATCGTAGTTCTTCGATCCAGTAAGGACAGGAATGCGACCAATAAAGGTAGAGTCGAATTTGATTTCATTGGTGGGAAGGGCCATTGTTCAGAGGAGATCTGAAAAGTAATCGTCAACGAAAGTCTTTGCAAGATAGTGCAAAAGGGAGAAAGAAGGGGTATTCCTCTGAGAAACATTTCCGAAAATTCCTGGATTTATTGGTAAGAGGCGATTCTTTCGTTTTGATGTCCCATTTCTTGATAGCCATTGCTTTGTACGATTCTCCTTTCTACTTTGATAAGTAGAAGATGTTTTTGTTTGGTCTCGATACCACGAAGGCATCGGCAGAATGGAATAACATTCCAAAAGGATGAAATGCATCTCCGCAAAATAATGCGGGTTGTCAATGTAAGAATTGACAAAGATTCCTTCCTGAATACAAATAACATCATCATAACAGGTATGATAGGGAACATACAAGTGAAGCGAAGAGCTATTGAGATTCAAGAAATTTGAGTATGGGGGAGAATAATCAAAATTGTACGAGTCTTCCTCTAAACCAGATAAGGGCCATGAAGGATGAACGAAAGTCTGATGAAGGCGATCAAGTATGTTTGAAAAGCCTTCTGCGTTCTTCTCCTTTCTGACCAGCAATTCGATTCCTTCTTTGTCTAGGTCTCTCTGCAAGTCCTTCATAAATGGCGTCAAGCTCATCTTGAGATTGCGCGGACTTGAAGAGGCGCTGTAAGCGGTGTTGAGACTTGTAAACAGGATCTCGACGAAAGAGAGAACGATGATAGGAATCGAAAGCTTCATTCCATTCACTTTGATATGGTGCGTCCGATCTTTTTACAAATCCCCATTCATCGGCCATAACATCCGCAGGAGGTAGCCAATTAGGCTCAAGGGAAGATTCCAGAAGCTGAGACGAAGTAAGAGTGGGAGGAAAGTGCGCACGACGAATAATTTCAAATCCTTGTTGGTGAACACGAAGAGGAGGTGTGGAGCGATAGGTCTCGGTGGGGAAAGCCCAACCGGCTCCTTCGTAGGCGGTGGCGATAGTCTCTTTTCTGTACATGAACGAATTAGTAAGATGCATAGATCTTACTCGGGTCTCGCATGGTCTAATCTGGAAGGGATAGACCACGCGGTTCGCTCTGCACAGTTCAGGACCTTCGAGGGTTGTTAGCCCTCGAGCTTGGAAGTTGCCTTCCACAAGTTCGGGTGCCACGCCTCGGAACTTGAATATTCTCATGTCCATCTTCTGATGGAATCGCACTAGGCCTATGTGGAGTCGAGGTGTTTGAAACCTCGCGAAACGGAACTCTGCCACTAGGTGTGGCGGGAGTCCTTCCTCCACGATTGGGTCGGCCGGTAACTCTTGCAGGTCTGTTGTCTCCTCGTCCATTACCTCGGCGCTGACGAAATTGTCACGCTGGTATGGAAGAGGGTTCTGGGGTATCTCGGCGGATAGGATGGGCATGGTTAGAGTCGGATGATGAGGGAGTTGGAGATGGAGGAGGGGTTTCTTGGGCGATTGCGGTTCTAATAGCTTCTTCGACTAAAGTAGATGTCGAAGGGGATCCCGGAGCGGAAGGGTAATGAGGATGAAGTACTTCTCCCGGGATTATGCGCAAGAACTCGAAAGGAGTATGGAAGACTTCTTCTCGTGTTTGAGTGTCTTCTGGTGATCGCCTAAGAATGTTAACACCGCGATTTGGGTGATAACAGATTTCTCCAATCTCCAATAGATGGGGGCACAAGGGACAGCGAAGTTGGAATGGGTGACCAGGAAAGAAAATGTTCTCGTCGTTATTCACAACAAGAGGAGGATGTAATGAAGAGGGATCTCGTTCTTCTGGGACAGGTGAATCAGGAGGGTTACCGACCTCAGATAGTGGTTCTAAATGAAGCACGATCGTAAGCGAGGCTCGGTTACCATTCACAACTGTAACAAAAAGAAGTTGAAATTCGCGGAGTAACCGACGAATAATCAACTCTCCAGAAGTAACGGCGAACTCTAAGAGATCGTTTTCTTCAGTAATCCGTGTGGGCTCCTGCCCAATAGCAATCGACATGGCCGCAGTGACCATGGATATAGCCAGCGTTAATCCAGTAACCATCCATGAACCATAACGCGTGAAGATAGCGGGCATCGGTGCTAGCGTATGACAGACCGCCTTCAAGTGGGGCTCATAACCTATCGGGAATACAATCCCAATAGCGCAGGAACACGAAGGGATGAGTGTCTAGTGGGAGACTCACGTAGACAGGTTCTTGTGGATGGTGACAAAGATATTGAAGTGGTTCAAGAGTAAGCTGAGAGGCTTTTAGGAATGAACCAGTGAAAGAAAGAACAAGATAGTTCAATAGAGAGATAGGCTGTAAGGCCTATCTTATATAGTATCTAGTACTGTTTGTACGTATTGATACTGAACTCTAGTATCATAACTGTATAGTATGATAAGAGATAAGAGAGATATCAGCTATTGGCTGATAAGAGTATGATGTCATGATAAGAGATAAGAATGACGTCATAAGTCTAGACCAAAAGATAAGAGATAGCTTATCTTGATAAGGTGAGTAATATGAATAGCATAGAGATAAGGTCAGAGACCGTTCTAGAATCTGGTATCAGGATAAGAATATCTGAATAAGAAATACCAGGATTCTCAACAGTTACCCCAGCCGCTTCAGCTACAACCTGCACAGGCGGACTTGCTATTTAGCCGGATTAGCCACTAATACAATAAAATAGCATGAGAAAATAGGATCCTTGGACTCTCTAGTATCAGCAGATTGCTCGTTTCCCTATTTGCGGAGCATGTAGTACATCCCCTGAAAGGGCCGATGAGATAATTCAGAGTAATTACCTTCCTCTCGGCAGTGTCTATGTGCTCCTGAACAGCGTTCATGTGCTCCTGGATAGTGTCTGTCTGCTCCTGGACAGTGTCTATGCGTTGCTTGATTGTGGCGGTCACGTAAAGTCGGTCCCGAGCGTACGTTGAGAAGCAGGTGCCCTACAGTAAAAAGATCATGTCAGCCACATGAATTTAGTAAAAAAAACACTCAGGCCAACGTGGTTGTACCAAGTGGAGGCTGTTGTGTAACAGGGAAGGTCAAAGAGGGTGCCTTTGTGGGTGAAGGTCAAGTGTTAGTGGAACGGCGGGTGCAAAGTCTCTGAAGTACCTCAGAGTGGACCCTCGCGGTCTCAGACTAGCCCAACATCCACATTGAAGCAAGGCTCGAGGCCTAAGAGTGACGTAGCAGGGACAGGCCCCATGCAGGAATGGACGAGGGGACAAATCGAGGCAACGAATGAGAAGTGGGTGGCAGGCGGGCATTGACACAGGGGGCAGGGTGGTGGGTTTCAACCCATCGAACCCGGTCCCTCTTTTATATGTTCCCAGAGTTCTGTGAGCGCATATTATAACAGGATTCCAAATTGGAATATTTTATTGGGGATGCGGCTGAACTGACCCATGGCATATGTATTCTCCAAGCATCAGAGAAATGAAAAAGTTGTCATGACTGGTCTTTGGAAAAAACTTTTCATAGGACCCTTTATTGCCTTTTTTATCGATTTTTGAGAGCTCTGATTGGAGGACAGGCTTACGAAAGAGTATCAAGCGGTAACGTTATAAAGTGTCCTCCTGATGAATAGGTGACGTCATGCGCACCACCTACTGGCATACTGGGGGACGATGAGCCGACCACCAAGCAGGCTCTGGTCTGGTCAAAGACTGGCGTTCTGTTATGCTTGGTTCGGGTAGAGACAAGCGTAGACTTGAAAGATCGAAGGACAAAGGTTCTTGAAGGGCGTCTTCAAGAAAACAAGGATGTCAGGGGCTTCCGCAACAACTCCTGGCAATGATCGGTTGTGTAGGGAGTTCAAGGTCAAAGGTACGAAGGAGCACCTACTCAAAAGTACAGTGACTCCAAAAACCCTTTCCATACTAACCTCAATGGTGGTGCGCGCAGCGCACCACCAAACACCGTGGGAATCACACTTAGCCTTGGTGGAGTTAAAATTAGAAAATACTCTTGGCTACAAGATCGCCCCCTGGGTCATGTGATTTGGTTCACACACTGCTAAGATATGGCCAAACCAAAACAATAATACCATGGAAAGGGTTTTTTCACTTTTAAACTGTTGACATGGATCTCAGTCAAACAATAGAATAGTTGCCATTGTTTGTCAGCACAAACAAAGATATACATATAAGCAGTATATCTGAGTTTAAAAAAGTTCACACACTTGTTCATTCTCAGCCACTAGTATGGTCAGATCCCTTTTTCTTGCCCAATAAAGCATCATCCTCTCCTTGCTTAATACTGGCCTTCCTGGTGAATCAATTTCCAAGGAAACTGGTGTCAGCCCTTCTGCCATATCAAACCTTCATTGTAAGGAGTGTTCTGCCCTTCCCAAAGCTATTGGAAGTGGTCATTTCAAGCTTCCTTCTACCAATATTCAATATGCCCAATATCTAATAACCTCTGGGAAAGCTGAAAACACTGTTCAAGTGACCAAAGTCCTTAACAATATCATCATCCACCCTCTCTCCACAAATACCATCCATTTACACTTGAAGAAAGCTGGTATGAAGTCCATGGTGAAGTCCAAATGCCCTCTTCTTTCTGCTAGACATTGCAAAGCTCACTTGGACTATGCTTATGCCCACAAGGATTACACTGTAGAGGATTGGAAAAAGGTAATATGGTCTGATGAGACTAAAATCAATTGCCTAGGGTCAGATGGATGTAAATGGACATGGAAAAGGGCAGGTGAGGTGAGGGGCTTTGTAATAGACTGGTTGATGGAACTCTCAAGTTTGGAGGAGGATGTGGGGCCATATGACTTGAGAGGGAGTTGGTTTTGCTGTTAGAATTGATGATAGGATGGATGGGAATCTCTACCTTCAGATTTTGAATGATAAACTCCAGGAAACCCTGGAGTATTATGGTTTCAATGCTCCTGACATCTTTCAGGAGGATAATAACCCCAAGTACACCTGCAGAATGGTCAAGGAGTGGATAGATGTGCAGGAATTCAAGGCTAGACCTCAATCCAATCAAACATCTCTGGGGAGGGCTCAAGAGCAGGCTTGCAGAGTATGAAAATTCCCCAAATAGGATTATTGAATTGTAGGAGAGGGTTCAAGTGGAGTGGGATAGGATACCAGTTGGAAGTGTCAAACTTTGATTGAACACATGCCTAGGAGGGTTCAGGGAGTGCTTAGAGCAAAAGAAGGCTATACCAAGTACTAATAATATTAAAATACCCTTTGTATTTCAAAAGTGAAAAAACCCTTTCTATGGTATTACTGTTTTGGAATGGCCATATCTCAGCAGCATATGTTCTGAATCACATAACCCAGGGGGCGATCTTGTAGCAAAGAGTACTTTCTATTTTTAACCCCACAAAAGCTAAGCACAGTTCCCATAGTGTTTGGTGGTGTGCTGCACACACTACCATTGAGGTTAGTATGGAAAGGGTTTTTGGAGTCACTGTAAAGGGTATATTATGTCACCATTATGTCATTAATGAATCTACAGCATATATAAACCCTGCCATCACAAATAAATTCCCTCATTCCCACCATGAAACACCTCTCTGCTGCTCAAAAGAATAATATTATCTTTCTTGCTTCTCTTGATCTTTCCTGCTGAAGCATTGCATCCCAAACTGGTATAGGGAAGTCCACTATGGCTAGGGTCCTTCAGGAAGTCCAGCCAGACAAATAAAATCACCATGGTGGCCGTCCCTCCAAGCTACTTTGAATTTGACAGTCTCAGATATACATGGACTATACATAAAGCCTTGTACTTAGGAATTGAAAGATACTTTTGGTTGGATTCTCGAACTGTTCGAACCACTCGTCAATCATACCATCCACCATCTATCACACTGTTCACTGTCACCACATCATATTCTTGCTTCCTTCGCTTTGTTCACCTCAGACTCCTGGTCTTGCGCTCCGATCTCCCCTGGACTATTATCTGCACTCTAGGCTTCAGCCCTGGACTTCCTTCCAACTCTCCCCTTATCTAGAGTCCCTTTAGGGGCAAAGTATCTCGCCTCCCCCTCTCTCTTTGATGGCCTAGGGCAAGTGTGTTTTACACTCTTAGTCCTCCCAGCCATCATACTATCTTTACAACTGGAGCCCACCATGAGGGACTCATCCAAATGCTAAGAATTGGAAAATCTTCTTCAGCAGTTCTGAACCTTACAGATCAGCCCCAATGACTCACCTCTCTTTCTGCCGGTCACTTCCATTGATACCCATCACAATTGGTCTGATCTTCCTGAGGTATCCAGGTTGGACCTCAGTCTGTTGCCAGATGACAATCTTGACCTGTCAGCTATCAATCAATCTGGTTGGCTTAGTGCACTGCCCTTCTGGAGTCTTTCCCCTGAATTAGCTGACATCCCGACAGCAGCATCTAAAGAGACATTAGAGACTGAAACTACCAGTGACACCCCCTTTCAAAAAAATTTAGCCAATGAAATGAATCTAAGAGACTTCATGCCCAGATCGTGTATCCACTCAACTCCATGACAACAGTTCGGGGAGTCACACCTCACCTCCCAATTTTCTTCATCTCTCTCATCTCTCACTCCAAGCTCAGGGTCATTGTCATATTCATCCTCACCATCACCCTCACTGTTACGATTCTTCTTTCTTTTCTTACTTGACGCTCATCTCTGACTTGCTTCCCCTTTTATCTCCGCTTCTTACCGTTCCTTCAGAATGCTTTCCACCTAAATGCAGTTTCCCCTTTTACATGCTGCACATGGTTCCCTTGTCCCATTCCCACTTACCTTCCACGGACGTCTTCCTTCCCACATGCATTGCCTCAATGCAGTCTTATCCCCACCTATCGCACAGCCGAGCTTTCCTTTTATATCCATCTCAGCCTAGGTACTACAAACACTGCTTGGTATGTGCGCCGCATACTCACTTATTTAAACAATGGCACATCATGTATTTCCTTTAACTTTAATCTACTTGATTCTCCCTTGTCATTTGGATCTCTCAGAGTCTCCACGCTACTCTTGAGTGCGTGCTCCCTTGTAACCTTCATCCTTGGAACTCCCTAAGCAACCGACTATTGCCAGGAGTTGTTGTGGAAGCCCCTGACATCCTCTTTGTTCTTGAAAACGTCCTTCAAGAAACCTCGGTCCCTTGTCTTTTCAAGTCTACACTTGCCTCTACCTGAGTCAGTGTAACAAAAGATTAAAGTTCTCCTCGTTGGAGCTATCACTGTTATAGTCTCCCATCATTGCTCAACAACCCACTCGAAACCCTTGCTGGTTCCTTCCGCAACCATGAGAACCCTTGCCCACAGAAACCCCCTCTGAGACTTCTTACTCGGACACCGAGGAAGAAGTAACCCTTGACCCTGACTCCACTCTTCTAACTACCCAGGAAGAAGACGAAGCCCATGTGCTCTCCCATCACCTCTCTGCCGCCCTTTCTATCCCTCGGAACCCGACTCCACCATCCCCCACCCCCGTCGTCTCCAATCCCCTCTTCCCTTTTCCTCCTCCACCACCACCACCACCGCTCCTCTCCCGCTTTCCACCTCCACCACCAATGTCTATGAAACCTACCAAACTTCGCATCGGCGTCCCTGAAGTGTTTGATGGCTCCTATGAAAAGTCCATGCACTGGCCGCACGCCGTGCAGTTCTACCTCCTTGTCAACAAAGCAGTCTATGATACCGATGAGAAGCAGATTGCTTTCGCTCTCTCATATATGACTAAAAAATCTGCCCTTACTTGGGCTTCAACATTGCGCCAAAGTGCCATCTCTGGCACCTCATTTACCCTCGGAACTTTCACTGACTTTATCACAAAGTTCAACACAGCGTTTAAACACCATGACATTACCAGAAACACCATTTCCTGGTTGTTCACCAAGCACATGCAGAAGAATGTGAAGAACAACTTGTATTCTCCCTCCCTAGTAGAATATGTTTCTACTTTCAAGAACCACATTGCCCTTGCCAACATCTCCGACACCAACATCCTGATCGGATATTTCTCTACAGGAATCCCACCCCCTTTGATGTGCCGCATCATGTCCATGGATACTGTACCCTCTACCATTGATGACTGGTACAAGAAAGCTATCGCCTTCCAAACCCAATGGGAGCGAGCCGATGACATTGCCAGAAGGAACTCAAAGACCTCCCACCAAACCTACCACTCGTTCTCCAACTCCTCGACCGCCAAGACCCACAACCCTGACGCCATGGTCATAGATACCATCAAGGTCTCCAAGCTCACTCCTGAAGAATGCAAATGTTGCATTGAGAAAAAGCTTTGCTTCTGCTGCCAGAAACCTGGACATCTCAGTACTGCCTGCATGTCCTTCGCCCAGAAAGGAAACCAAAAGGTACAAAAGGTTAGCAGCGAAGAACTGCCGAAGCTGGAGGAGATCGATGATGACAAAGAAGAGGAGGTGGTGTGAAAGATTTCTTTCAAACCATTGTATTTTTAGACAGGAAGAGTTCCCCAACACAAACCCTTCTGTCCGTGTCGTGTGCAAATGTATTTGTAAAGTCGTCACCTACTATGCAAATTCCTGTTCAACTCATCACTCCCTCGCACACAATGAAAGCCGTTGACACCCGAGCCCTCATAGACAGTGGGGCAAGTATCTCCTGTATCGACTGGGGGTTTGTCAGAAAACACAAACTCCCTACTCAACATCTGAAAACTCCGATTCAAGCCAGGAATGCGGACAACTCCATCAACTCAAAAGGGGTAATCTGGTTCTCCACCACTTTGTTCCTCGATATCGAAGGGATAGCCTGACGAATCACCTTCCATGTTCTCAGCCTAGGAAACGAAAATGTAATCCTAGGACTCCCTTGGCTGAAAGAAGTCACCCCACGATAAACTGGGCCGAGAGGACCCTCTCCATCAAAGAATCCCTTGACCAGTCCCAAGAACCTTTCTGTTCCTTCTCTGTCGACACTAAACAACACGAATCCCGTTTCATCTGCCTCTCCATCAAACCCCCACATTATGTCAACATCAACGCCATCATCGACCAACACCTCTTTGCGTATAATGATTGGGAAATGGAGAACAAGTATATTGTCCATGCTCGACAGAACCGCGCCATCCACCAAATCATCCGATGCAGGTCTCGCTTTATTCCAGCAGGATCCCTGATCATCGCCAAACTCACTATGGCTACAGAACTTGCAGCAGCAGCCGAGAAATCAAAACCCAAACCCACACTTCCCTCAGAATATTCCTCATTCGCTTCCATATTCTCAAAAGAAGCCACTGACCATGTCCCTCCTTCCCGACCCTATGACCATGAAATCAATCTAGATGATGCCTTTACCCCGAAGATCAGAAAGGTATACCCTCTGTCCCCCAATGAACAAAAAGTCACCTCTGGAAAAATCCGCCCATCCAACTCACCACAGGCATCCCCCTTCTTCTTCATCAAAAAGAAGGACGGAGGACTTTGTCCTTGCCAAGACTACCGCTATGTCAATGAGCACACCATCCACGACGCTTATCCCCTTCCCCTCATCTCCAATCTCGTCGACAAACTATGAGATGCCAAAGTCTTCACCAAGTTCAACGTTCGTTGGGGATATAACAACATATGAATCAAAGATGGCCATCAATGGAAGGCAGCCTTCGTCACCCATAAGGGGTTATTCAAACCCACTGTCATGTTCTTCAGGCTCACCAACTCCCCTGCCACCTTTCAAAGGTTCATGAACGACTCCTTCCACGATATGATCGCTGAAGGATGGCTCGTCATCTACATGGACGATCTCCTTATCTACTCCCCCGACACTACCCTCCACGAAGAACGAACCAAATGTATTTTGCAATGCATGACCAAGTTGGACCTTCATTTAAAACTTGAGAAATGCAAGTTCGCCACTGATGAAGTCGAATACCTTGGAATGATCATGAAACCAGGGCAACTGGCTATGGACCCCGTCAAGCTCGATGGCATTGCCAGCTGGCCCACCCCAACCAAAGTCAAGGATGTACGCTCTTTCCTTGGCTTTGCTAACTTTTATCGTTGATTCATCCCTGACTACTCCAATGTCACCCGCCCTCTTATCGACCTCACCAAGAAGAACTTGACATGGAACTGGTCCCCCTCTTGCCAGTCCACTTTTGAGGCCCTGAAACACCTATTCTTGTCCAAACCCGTTCTCCACCTTCCCAACTTCTCTGCCCACTTTTCCATTGCTACTGATGCCTCGAAATACACGTCAGGTGCCATCCTTCTCCAAACTGATTCTAATGGAGATTGGCATTCATGCTTCTACCTCTCCCAGTCATTCTCCCCTGCAGAGCAGAACTATGACATCTATGATCGCGAACTCCTCGCTGTCATCCGCACCTTGAAATCGTGGTGGCATTACCTTCACAGCTCCCCCTTCCCGGTACAGGTTTTCACCAATCACAAGAACCTCACCTATTTCAGGCAACCGCAAGCGCTCAATTGTCACCAGGCACAGTGGTTGATTGACCTTGCCAATTTCAATCTCAAGATGATCCATGTTCCCGGAAAACTACTTGCCAGGCCCGACGCCCTCTCCCACCGCCCCGATCTCCTTCCTGCTGACGACAATGATAACACTGGGGTCACTCTACTTCCGTCATCCCTCTTTGTCAACCTCATCGATACCGCTTTGTCCCAGCGCATCAAGTCGGCTTCTGCCGGCGACCCCCTTGTCCTACAGGCGCTTCAGTCCATGCATGAGGACATTCCACTCCCTTTCCGCTCTCGCCTTGCCAACTGGCAGGTGGAAGCTGGCATTCTGACCTACAAGGGCCGTGTTTACGTCCCCGCTGATGACTCCCTTCGCCGTGCCATCCTTGAGCATTGCCACAATCATGCATCCGCCAGTCACCCCGGCTTCCTCAAAACCCGCCAGCTCATTGCTGCCGAATTCTGGTGGCCCAGTCTTGCCTCCTTTGTCCACTGCTATGTTGAGGGCTGTGCTGTATGCCAGCAAAACAAGGTTAACATGCACCCCACCATTCTGCCACTTTCCCTGATCAAATCTTCCGCTTCTCGCCCCTTCCAGCAGATCTCCTGTGATTTGATCACAGATCTCCCTGTCTCCACAGGCTTTGACTCTCTCCTGGTCGTGGTCGACCATGGGCTTACTAAGGGGGTAATTCTCTGCCCTACTAAGAAAACCATCACCGCCAAAGGGATCGCCTCCCTTTTCTTTCACAAAGTTTTCCTCCGCTTTGGTCTTTACGACAAAATCATCTCTGACTACAGTCCTCAGTTTGCCTCTTCCTTCGCTCGAGAACTGGGGAAACTCCTCAAATACGACCTTTCCCTCTCCACCGCCTATCACCCACAGTCTGATGGAGAAACCGAACGAGTAAACCAGCAGGTTGAAATGTACCTTTGAATCTTGTGTGGAAACAACCCTGGATCCTGGGCCAAAAATATCTCCCACACCAAATTTGCGCATAACCACCACCCACATTCCATAACAAACCAATCCCCATTCTATCTCATGATGGGATATGAACCCTGTGCCCTTCCTTTGGTAATCTCCAATATGGCCATCCCCACCATAGAAACCCGCTTAAAGACCCTCTCCGCCGCTCGCAATGAGGCCTTAGCCACCCATGAACTAGCCCGACAAGTTATGGCTACCGGAACCCGTCGCTCTTTTACCCCGTTCAAACTAGGAGACAAAGTATGGCTCAAAGCCAGAAACTTAAAACATCTCATCATCAATCCTAAGTTTTCCCCAAAATGAGAAGGACCCTTCACTATCACGAAAGTCCTATCCCCCATCGTCTACCAACTCCACCTACCGAAGACCTGGAAGATCCACCCGGTCTTCCATGCCTCTCTCTTATCGCCTTATCATGAAAACAAGATCCATGGCCATAACTTCCCTGCACCTCCCCCTGACCTTGTCAATGGAGAAGAGGAATATGAAATCGAGAAGATCATACGCCACCGCGGAACTCCGTCTTCCCATTCCTTCCTGATCTGATGGTAGGGATACTCGGCCGAAGAGGATTCTTGGGTCCCTGAGCAGGATCTGAAACATGCCAAGTCCGCCCTCACATCATATAAAAAGCTTCACCCTTCTGTCTTCCGTCCCCCATCTTCCTCTTAACCAAAACCACAACCATCGAAACATGTCTTTCAATGTGTCCTCTGTTTCTACTGTGTCCTCTCTCACCTCAAGTGTACCTTCTCCTTCTGAGTCTCCTTCTCCTTCCTCTACCCGATCAAATGCTGGTTGGGGATCTTCGGATATCCCTAACAACCCTACTTCTCCTCCTCATTGCATGGAACCCTCTACGACTCCCTCCGTAGACCCCTCCCCTATCCTCTCTGTCAACGTTCCCCTTCATGCTCACCGCCTTCGTAACGGCGCTATGGGAGTAGACAAAAAAGACGCCTTACACTCCCTCCTTTTCTCTCCCCACATCCATTGCACTTTAGAATCCCACCTAGATGACAACTCCCCGCTTTGGAGTATCACATGAATTTACCTTCAGAATCAACGACTATGAACCCTCCTCGACCTCACCTCGTCACCCAGCACCATTGGTCGTCGCTGCAACACCCTTCATCTTATTCAACAGACCATTCAGGATGATTTATTCTCCCTCTTCTACCAACTCGAGATGCCCGACTTCACCACTGATGTGGAAAGATATGTCAATGAAATGACTGCGGCAACCAATCTGCAAACGTCCCCCTCCGCTTTCTCTTCCCCCCTTACTGCTGCCATTGAATTGGCAATCCAACGAGCTGAACTTGGACATGAGGTCCAGACCGCTGGCACCCTACACAGGATTCCTATTGACACCCCTCTCCCTCACACCCATCCACACTACCATGAGACCTGCTTTGAATGCCACCACCTCGGGCATATCCACGCTAACTGCCAGTGGTACATTTGCCCTGTATGTAAGGTCAATCGACCAGGACACCCGCAGCATCGCTGCCCACTTAACCATCGCACTTCACGACCCTCCTCCTCGTCCTCCTTCTCGTCCTCATCGCGCCCTCGCCCTATCCCTCCTCCTCACTCTTGCAGTATGGTCCTGGAAAACTCTAGACGTTCCTGCTGTCGCTCCCATGTCCTGTCCCCTCCTCAATCCCCTTCCCCAAGGAAAGATTTTGACTATGACAATGTCACTATCTCCAACATGACCGGATCCCCAGTAGGATCTTATGCATACTTCTGACTAGCCCCCTTCATTCATTATCCTTCTCTGGTGTTTCAGGTCTAGCGAGGGGGTAATGTTATGATTCTTCTTTCTTTTCTTACTTGACGCTCATCTCTGACTTGCTTCCCCTTTTATCTCCGCTTCTTACCGTTCCTTCAGAATGCTTTCTGCCTAAATGCAGTTTCCCCTTTTACATGCTGCACATGGTTCCCTTGTCCCATTCCCACTTACCTTCTATGGACGTCTTCCTTCTCACATGCATTGCCTCAATGCAGTCTTATCCCCATCTATCACACAGCCGAGCTTTTCTTTTATATCCATCTCAGCCTAGGTACTACAAACACTGCTTGGTCTGTGCGCTGCATACTCACTTATTTAAATGACGACATATCATGTATTTCCTTTAACTTTAATCTACTTGATTCTCCCTTGTCATTTGGATCTCTCAGAGTCTCCACGCTACTCTTGAGTGCGTGCTCCCTTGTAACCTTCATCCTTGGAAC
>JBBPQL010000681.1:0-19073 GCA_038092515.1 Boletus subparvulus | reverse complement strand
TACCTCAGGAAGATCGGACCGGTTGTGACAGGCTTCAACAGATGTGACCAGCCGAAAGAGAGGTGACCAGCCGAAAGAGAGGTGAGTCGTCGGGGCTGATCTGTAAGGTTTGGAACTGCTGAAGAAGATTTTCTAATTCTTGGCATTGTGCGGTCGGCCGAAGACTTCTCCTGGAACCCTTGGATGACTCCCTCGCGGTGGGCTCCAGTTGTAAAGATGATAAAACGGCTGGGAGGACTAAGGGTGTAAGACACACTTGCCCTGAGCCATTAAAGGGAAGAGGTGAGGCGAGGTACTTCACCCCTAAAGGGACTCAAGGTAAGGGAGGAGTCGGGAAAAAGTCCAAAGCCGAAGGATTAAGTGCAGGGGATAGTCCAGGGAGTGACCGGAGCGCGAGACCGGAAGTCCGAGGAGCGCAAGACGAAGGGAACGAGAGCGGGATATGGTGACGGTGACGGTGAACGGTGCGGTAGATGGTGAACGGTACGAGGGACGAGTGGTTCGAGCAGTTCATGAATCCAACCAAAAGTGTGTTTCAAATCCTAAGTACAAGGCTTTATAGTCCAGGTATACCCGAGACTGTCAAACTCAAGATAGCTGTCAAGTCCAAAGGAAACGAGTAAAAAGGGGTCAGGTACCGGGCCCGAGACCTGATGTCTCTAACCGGATGCTTTCGGTACCAGAGAGACCGATCGGAGGCTGATGGTACCGGAGAGACTGTGAAGCAGTAATGTATTAACAATGTAAACCAAGTAGTCCAGACGCGCTCGGCATGGTCTGGTATAAACCGAGACCAGTCTTAGCAACTAAAAGGGGGTTCGGAGTGAATGGATAACAGTAAGGCAGTCGGGTGAAAGGTAAAAGAGGTGGAATATAAGCACAGAGATGTACAAGTCTCTACAGCGGTAACGAAGGAGGCGGAGGAGTCGGGGGAGTTTCGGCGCGAGAGTTCCAACATGTATCTGTCAATGTCCTCCAGGAATTCCAGCATGCCAAGTTGGTACATTGCCATTACCAAGGATCCCTCAATCTCAAGGTATACCTCTCGAATGAGGCGAGAAAGGACCGTCTGTTGAGGGGACAGGGAGATGTTGGTGGACATGAGATGGAGGTGAGAGTTTTTAAGATAAGCGCGTCGGAGGGCGTAAAGAGGGGAACCGATGTCAAGAAAAGAGTCGATGGATAGGGCGAATGCAGTAGAGCGGAGATAGTTGGAGAGTTTTTTGATGTCACGTGTTATGATTGCTCTTTTCTTTCTTTACTTTGCTCGCCTGACGACTCGCTATCTTCATTGAACTCTCTTCTCACCGTTCTTCTAGAACACCTTACGCCTAAACGCAGCTTCTATTGTTACATGCCATGCATGGCCTTCTTCTTCCTCTCATGGACGTCATCTCACTTCCTGCATAACTAGTTACACAGCCCTCTCCTTTTCTATCGCACAGCCCACCCTTCCATTTATATCCGTCTTGGCTTTTCCGCTAGGAACACTGCTTGGTCCGTGCGCCGGGTACACACTTATATAAAGCGACGATACTTCTTGTACTTTTCTCTAACTTGAATCTACTCAATCTCCCTGGACTTCTCTAAGTCATCGCACTACTTCTGAGTGTGCGCTCCTTGTAATCTCTTCGACCTAGAACTCCCTAAGCGACCGTCTGTCGCCAGGAGTTGCTGCGGAAGCCCCCAGCACCCTTGAACCTTGAAGACGCCCTTCAAGAACCCCTCGTCCCTCGTCACTTTTGAGTCTACATTTGTCTCTACCCGAGCCAAGCGTAACATCACGGGCGTCGGGGAAGTCGTCACGGAGAGTGTGGGCGTAAAGGGGAATGGTCACGGAATGAATAGGAGTAGGTATTGTAGCCAAAGAGATAGGAGGGAAACTATCAGGCGTGGGGAGGGAGAGCCCCACCCTGCCTCAGGTCGAGTAGACGAAGGCCAAGAAGTATCATCAATGATAGAAGAAGAAAGAGACGAAGTGGTAGAAGCGGTGGTTGCATCGTAAGACATGGTGGTGATGGTTTTAGCGAGAGAGAGGCTAAGGGTGGAAGACGGAGGGACGAAGCTTTTTGTACGAGGTGAGGGCGGACTTGGCATGTTTCAAGTCCCGCTCGGGGACCCAGGAATCCTCTTCGGCCGAGTATCCTTTCCATCGGATCAGGAAGGAGCGGGAGGACGGAGGTCCGCGGTGGCGGATAATCTTTTCAATTTCGTATTCTTCTTCTCCATCGATAAGGTCAGGAGGTGGCACAGGGAAGTTCTTGCCGTGGACCTCGTTTTCACGATAGGGTGATAGAAGAGAAGGGTGGAAGACCGGATGAATTTTCCAAGTTTTCGGTAGTCGGAGTTGGTAAACGATAGGCGATAAGACTTTGGTGATCATAAACAGTCCTTCTCGTTTAGGAGCGAATTTTGGGTTGATGATAAGATGTTTCAGGTTCCGGGCTTCCAGCCAGACCTTGTCTCCTTTGGCGAAAGGTTTAAAACCTCTTCGAGAGCGGGAGTTCATGACTTGTCGTGCGAGTTTGTGAGCGGCGAGGGCTTCATTGCGGGCGGTGGAGAGGGTCTTTAGGCGGGATTCTACTGCGGGAATGGAGGTGTCGGAGATAACCAAGGGGAGAGCGCGGGGTTCATATCCCATCATGAGATAGAACGGGGATTGGTTGGTGACGGAATGGGGGCGGTGATTGTGAGCAAATTCTGTGTGGGAGATCGATTCGGACCAAGATGTGGGATTATTGCCGCAGAAGATATGAAGGTAGGTCTCGACTTCTTGGTTGACTCGTTCCGCTTCGCCGTCGGACTGAGGGTGATAGGCGGTGGAGAGGGAGAGGTTGTAGTGTAAGAGTTTTCCAAGTTCTCAAGCAAAGGAGGATGCGAATTGGGGACCTCGATCAGAAATGACTTTGTCAAAAAGTCTGAAATGAAGGAAGACTTTGTGGAAAAAGAGGGAGGCGATTCCCTCGGCGGAGACAGATTTCTTAGTAGGGCAAAGAATCACCCCCTTAGTAAGCCCATGGTCGACCATGACCAGGAGAGAGTCAAAGCCCAAGGAGATAGGGAGATCGGTGATGAGATTGCAGGAGATCTGCTGGAAGGGGCGAGAGGCAATGGATTTGATGGGTGACAAGGGGGGTACGGTAGGGTGCGTGTTAACCTTATTTTTCTGGCAAAGGGCACAGCCCTCCATGTATCGGTGGACGAAGGAGGCAAGTCCGGGCCACCAAAATTCAGCGGCGATGAGTTGGCGTGTCTTCAGGAAACCGGGGTGGCCGGCAGACTCGTGGTCATGGCAGCGTTTGAGAATGGCGCAGCGGAGGGAATCGTCTGCAGGAACGTAGACACGGCCCTTGTAGGTAAGGATGCCCGCGTCGACTTGCCAGTCAGCGAGGCGGGAACGGAAGGGAAGGGGAATGTCTTCGTGCATGGACTGAAGAGCTTGAAGGACGAGGGGGTCACCTGCGGACGCGGATTCAATGCGATGTGAGAGGGCGGTGTCAATCAGGTTGACAAAAAGGGAAGGCAGGAGGAGAGTAATGTTGGTGTTGTCGGAATCGTCCGCGGGAAGAAGGTCGGGTCGGCAGGAAAGGGCGTCAGGGCCGGCGAGGAGTTTGCCGGGTACGTGGACCATTTTGAGGTCGAAGTCAGCGAGGTCAATAAGCCAACGCGCTTGGTGGCGGTTAAGCGCTTGGGGTTGACGGAAGTAGGTGAGGTTCTTGTGGTCGGTGAAGACCTGCACCAGGAAGGGGGAGCCATGAAGATAATGGTGCCAGGACTTCAAAGCACGAATGACCGCAAGAAGTTCTCGGTCATAGATGTTGTAATTGCGTTCAGCGGGGGAGAATGATTGTGAGAGGTAGGAACAAGGGTGCCAGTCTCCATTAGAATCAGTCTGGAGAAGGATGGCGCCGGATGCGTGCTTGGATGCGTCGGTGGCAACGGCGAAAGGGGTGGATAGGTTGGGGAGGCGGAGGACGGGCTTAGAGAGAAAGAGGCGTTTTAGGGAGTCGAAGGAGGACTGACAAGAAGGGGACCAATTCCAAGGAAGGTTCTTCTTGGTGAGGTCGAGGAGGGGGCAGGCGACGTTGGAGTAGTCGGGGATGAAGCATCGGTAGAAATTGGCGAATCCAAGGAAAGAGCAAACATCTTTCACCTTGGTTGGGGTAGGCCAACTTGCGATTCCGTCGAGTTTAACCGGGTCCATGGCTAATTGGCCGGGTTTGACGATCATTCCGAGGTATTCTACCTCGTCAGTGGCGAACCTGCATTTTTCGAGTTTTAAATGGAGGTCAAGTTCGGTCATACATTGCAGGACGCGTTTGGTGCATTCCTCATGGAGGGCGGTGTCGGGGGAGTAGACGAGGAGGTCATCCATATAGATGACGAGCCATCCTTCTGCGATCATATCGTGGAAGGAGTCGTTCATGAATCGTTGAAACGTGGCGGGAGAATTGGTGAGCCCAGAGAACATGACAGTGGGTTCGAAGAGTCCTTTATGGGTGATGAAGGCCGCTTTCCACTGGTGACCATCCTTGATCCGTACGTTGTTGTACCCCCAGCAAACGTTGAACTTGGTGAACACTTTGGCGTCTTGTAGTTTGTCTACAAGGTTGGAGATGAGGGGAAGGGGGTAAGCGTCGCGAATGGTGTGTTCGTTGACATAGCAGTAGTCTTGGCAGGGGCGGAGTCCACCGTCCTTCTTTTTGACGAAAAAGAAGGGGGAGGCCTGTGGTGAATTGGACAGTCGTATTTTTCTGGAGGCGAGGTTCTTGTCTAAGAAATCCTCGGTGGCTTTGCGCTCGTTGGGGGAGAGAGGGTATACCTTTCCGATCTTTGGGGTGAAGGAGTCGTCGAAGTTGATCTCATGATCATAGGGTCGGGAAGGGGGAACATGGTCGGTGGCCTCCTTTGAGAACACGGAGGTGAAAGAGGAGTATTCAGGGGGAAGGGTGATTTTGGGTTTGGATTTCTCAGCGGCTGCCGCAAGTTCGGTAGCATTGGTCAATTTGGCAATGATTGGTGATCCTGCCGGGATGAAGCGGGATCCACATCGGATGATCCGGTAAATGGCTCGGTTTTGTTTGGCACGACAGATATACTCGTTCTCTGTCTCCCAGTCATTGTAGGCGAAGAGGTGCCGGTCGGTGATGGCGTTTACATTAACGTGCCGTGGGGGTTTGACAGAGGGTCAGACGAAACGAGATTCGTGGCATTTGGTATCGGCGGAGAAGGAAAGGAATAGCTCTTGGGATTGGTCAAGGGATTCTTTGATGGAAATGGTTTTGTTGACCCAATCGATGGAGGGGTTGATGTCTTTTAGCCAGGGAAGTCCTAGGATTATGTTTTCGTTGCCTAGATTCATGACATAGAGGGTGGCTCAGCGAGTTATTCCTCCGATATCGAGGAAGAGGGTGGTAGTAAACCGGATTACTCCTTTTGAGTTAACAGAGTTGTCGGCATTTCGGGCCTGAATTGGGGTTTTCAAGCGTTGGGTGGGGATTCTTTGTTTCCTGACAAACCCCCAGTCGATACAGGAGATGCTTGCTCCGCTGTCGATAAGGGCTCTGGTGTCAACGGCTTTCATTGTGTGCGAGGGAACGACAAGTTGAACTGGGATTTGTATAGTAGGTGAAGACTTTACAATTACATTTGCGCACGATAGGAAAGGAAGGGTTTGCGTTGGGGAACTCTTCCTTTCTAAAAATCCAGGAGTTTGAACGAAATCTTTCGTACTACTTCCTCCTCCTCGTCATCATCGATTTCTTCAAGCTTGGGCAACTCCTCGCTGCTAACCTTCTGTACCTTCTGGTTGCCCTTTTGAGTAAAGGCGGCGCATGCGGTGCTAAGATGGCCGGGTTTCCAGCAGCGGAAGCAGAGTTTCTTTTCAATGCAATGTTTGCGTTCTTCTGGGGTGAGCTTGGAGACTTTGATGGTATCAACGACCATGGCGTCAGGATCGTGAGTTTTGGCGTTGGAGGGGTTGGAGAAGGAGTGGTAGTTTTGGTGAGAGGATTTCGAGTTTCTCTTGGCTATGTCGTCGGCCTGTTTCCATTGGGTTTGGAAAGCGATGGCCTTCTTGTACCATTCATCAATGGTGGTGGGGACGGTATCCATGGACATGATGCGGCGCATCAGTGGTGGTGGGATTCCTGCGGAAAAGTATCTGATCAAGACGTTGGGGTCAGAGATGTTGGCTAGTGCCACATGGTTCTTAAAGGTGGAAATATATTCTGTTAATGAAGGGAAGTACGAGTTGTTCTTGGCGTTCTTCTGCATTCGCTTGGTGGACAACCAGGAAATAGCGTTCCCAGTGACGTTGTGGTGTTTGAATGTAGTATTGAACTTTGCGACGAAGTCAGCAAAAGTTCCGAGGGAGAACGTAGTTCCAGAGATGGCGCTCTGGCGGAAGGTCGCAGCCCAAGTAAGGGCCGATCCTTTGGTCATGTATGAGAGGGCAAAAGCGATTTGCTTATCGTCATTGTCATAGACTGTTTTGTTGACTAGGAGGTAAAATTGCACAGCGTGCAACCAGTGTTGGGATTTTTCATAGGATCCATCGAACGCTTCGGGGGTGCCGATGCGTAACTCAGTGGGTCTGGTGGACATTGTTGGTGCGGGAGGGAAGCAGGAGAGGATGGGTAGCGGCGGCGGTGGTGGTGGAAGGGGAAAGAGGGGGGTGGTGGCGATTGGAGTGGGGGACGGTGGGGTAGGGACTCTGGGAATAGAGAGGGAAGCGGAGAGCTGGTGGGATAACATACGGGTTTCGTCTTCTTCCTGTGCGGTTAGAAGAGTGGTATCTGGGTCAAGGGTTTCTTTCTCGGTGTCCGAGTGAGAAGGCTCAGAGGGTGAGTCAGTGGGCGAGGGTTCTCGTGGTCTTGGTAAGAACCAACGAGGATTACGGGTGGGTCGCTGCGCAATGGTGGGAGACTATTACAATGATAGCTCCGTCAAGGAGAACTTGAATCTTTTGTTACGCTTGGCTCGGGTAGAGACAAATGTGGACTCAAAAGGACGAAGGGACAAGGGTTCCTTTGAAGGGCGTCTTCAAGGGACAAGGATGCTGGGGGTTTCCTCAGCGACTCCTGGCAACAGATGGTTGCTTAGGGAGTTTCAAGGTCAAAGGGGTTTACAAGGAGCGCACACTCAGAAGTAGTGCGGAGACTTAGAGAAGTCCAGGGAAGATTGAGTAGATTCAAGTTAGAGAAAAAGTACAAGAGGTATCATCGGTTTATATAAGTGTGTACCCGGCGCACGGACCAAGCAGTGTTCCTAGCAGAAAGACTAAGACAGATATAAACGAAAAGATGGGCAGTGCGATAGAAGAGGGGAAGGCTGTGTAACTAGTCACACAGGAAATGAGATGACGTCCACGAGAGAAGAAGAAAGAAGCCATGTGTGGCGTGTAACAATGGAAGCCACGTTTAGGTGTAAGGCGTTCTGGAAGAACGGTGAGAAGAGAGTTCAATGAAGATAGCGAGTCGTCAGGCGAGCGATGTAAAGAAAGAAAAGAGCAATCGTAACATCCAGCACCTGCCTGAATGTTTGCCCCCACTACTGCCACAGTGGGAATCAGAGATCAAGACAAGGCATGCACTGAATAGAGGCAGTGTTCCTAGATCAAACATTATTATTTTGGCTGGCAGGAGACATAACATTGTAGAACAGTCTGTTATTCTTCTGTGTTTGCTTTCAGACCCATACTTATGTCCTTTCTGACCCACAAATCAGTATTGTTTCATATTTGAGGTCATGGGTACATGCTAATTCTTGAACATGCCATATGACCATGTCCATTGATAATATTTACATCAATTGCTGGAGAAGACTACCTGTATAGAAATTGTGGACCTCACACTCCATTTCCAAGGATGTCATATCACCTCTCACAACTTACAAATGTCCTGAGACTCAAAAGACAGCACAAACATGGTTGATGATCACAAGTAGTCATTCAATGTCTGTCATATCTATGATTTTACCTAGTTCAGCTCTGGTTCTCTGGGACATCTCCACATCTCCACACATCCAAATTTGGTAGTCTCCATTAGCATCCAGTGTACTATCTCTTTTAGTCCCTCTACATCTGTTCCTCTAATCCTATACTATGTACATTCTGTTCCTCGTGCCTCTTGGACTACTCCAACCCTGTGTTTCTGCAGCATGATAGATTCGTGCCTCTGGAGCACTACCAGGCTGCTCCACATCCAGACTCCACAGTACACTACAGTAGTATATAAACTGTACTTACACTCATGTACTCTAGTCTGAATATTGACTAAGATAAAGTCTTTCTGTCTGACTCTGTCTGTCCCCTCATTTGATTTAGGCTTTGGACTTTGACATTACCTTTGTTGTTGTTGTTGTCTATCTTGAGCTTGTTGACATCACAAACATCTCCAAGTATCTCCATCCTGCTCCACTTCTCTGGGACCAAATAAACAGCAAGGGCATAGCATATAAGCTAAGGCCAAGTCCCAACCAACTTCAACCAACTCTGGAGTTTCTGGAGTTCCAGCAAGGAATTTTCATGGTCTTAACAATGTCATAGAAACCTTCAGCAAGTTTCTGCATCATCAAACTCAGTAGAAACCTTATCAGCATGTACAGTACGTATACTGTGAATGTTAATCTGATCTTGGATTGAGCATTGTAAGAAAACATGTTCCAAGATGGTATGTGTTAAGAGCTCACTTGGAACCGATGCAGTACTTCCATGATAGGAGGAATGGAATTGCTTAGTATGGCTCCAGAAAGAGTGCTCACCCCTGGTCACAACAACCTATTTCTGTCTAACTGTTACCCTGATTTTGTATTAAGCATCAAAACATGTTCCAACTTGAAGATGGTATGTGACAGCTCACTTGGAACCAATCTAGTACTTCTGTGATGGGATGAATGGAGCCACTTACCTTGATGGCTCCATGCTACTATCCAGGTCCAAAGAATTGTTGCTAAAGTGAATAGGCTGCTTTAAGGGAACCCTGGAACGGACAAAAGGGATGGTATATAAAAGTGGTGTTTCCTGCCAGTGGGTGAGTGGAACCAACCCTCAGAATGCAACACATATCTAATACTCACATCCAGTCATGGTTTTCACCAAGACCTTGAATTTCAACTAGTGTACAGTGGCTCAAAAAAGTGTCCCAATGTTTGCATGTCTTTCACTAAAGTTGATAACCCCTAACCGCATCTAATCTGGGCTTTATCGTATAAGTATATGAAATGAAGCACCCACTCTTGGCTCTTCATGGGTGCAAGAATCAAAGGATTTGATGAAGATCTGACAGTGTGGCAGCCATATCAAAATGACATGTCATTGGGACACTTATTTGACCCTGCATTTGACAATCATTATATTATATGTAACATAGGTATTTGACAGCTAGTGATGGTTTCTATGTTACCAAGCTGTGTAATTATGTAAGTGACATAATTCCAAGCAATATAAATACCCTGTGCCCCACTTCAATTGACCTCACCACACCAGAAAGTCTATTCCTACCTCTAAAAGAGTTAATATCCTTGTTTTCTCTGAATCCAGTCTCTCTGCTGGACAGATTGCATCCAAGACTGATCTAGGAAAGTCCACTGTGACCAGAGTCATCAAGGAACTCCTTCCTGAAAGGAGAATGTCAAGTTAGGACATCCTTCCAAGCTTTTTTCTCTTGACAAAAAAAGAATTATCTCTAGTATTACCACTGGAAAGGCTGACAATACTGTCCAAGCCACCCATCTCATCAACCCTTTCCTTGCCTCTCCTATCTCTGCCCAAACTGCTCACAATATTCTCAAGGCTGCATCTTTAAAGGCCGTGGTCAAGAAAAAGAAGCCTCTTTTGTCAGTCACGTATAGAAAGAGAAGGTTGGACTTTGCTCTCAAGTACAAGGACAGGACTGTGGAGGACTGTACCAGAGTTATTTGGTCAGATGAGACAAAAATCAACAGAGCTGGGTCAGATGGCAGAATGCATGTGTGGAAAAAGAGTGGTGAGCCTTTACTAGGCAAGAAGGTCCAAGAAACAGTAAGGATGCATGGGCTGGAATCGAGTGGGAATACTTGCAGAGGTGGAGAGGAGGATGGATGCTGAGCAGTATGTGTCCATTATAGAGGACAATCTGCTTCCCAGCATGGAGAATTCTGAAATTCCTGAGAAGAGTATTATCTTTCAACAGGATAATGATCCTAAACACTCCTCCAAAAGGGCTCAAAACTGGTTCAAATCTGAAGGGAGGCTCCTTGACTGTCCAGCACAGTCACCAGACCTCAGCCCTATTGAGCATCTCTGGCAACATCTCAAGAAAAGACTCAATAGCTATGAAAGACCAGCAAAAGGAGTTTGGGAGCTCTGGGAGAGAATTGAGGCTGAGTGGGGGAAGATAGAGGTTAAGGAGTGTCAGAAGCTAATTGAGGGTATGCCTAGAAGACTTAAGGCAGTGATACAAGCCGAGGGAGGGCATACAAAGTACTAAAATCCATCATGTAATTTGGGGTCAAATAAGTGTCCCAATGACATGTCATTTTGATATGGCTGCCACACTGTCAGATCTTCATCAAATCCTCTGATTCTTGCACCCACGAAGAGCCAAGAGTGGGTGCTTCATTTCATACATTCATATGATAGAGCCCAGTGTGGAATACTCTAGTTAGTAGTCACTAAAGTAAAAGGTATAGTACTTGAACATGAAGTAGTCCATGATTAGGTAATATGATGGCTGTATGACCACACACTGTTTGTAGTATCTATGATTCCAACACTCCCCCTCAAACAGATGTGTCTACAGTAGTGAATGGAAAACGAAGGCAATCAAAATAAAGAAATACCTATGTATATGTTCCACCAAATGGGTGATGAACAAGTTTGTGTAGCATCTATGCACAGAGTCCATGTGGTGTCTGATTGGTTGTGCATGGTGTCCATATATGGTAAGTCACAGCTTGGATAGTCGCACTGCCTAGTAAGTGCATGTGGTCCATCCTCAATTGAGTCCTGTGGCCTCGTCTTTGTGTATCACGCCTTGGTATTGCTCTTACACCATCTCTAGTCTGTATAAAACATGTCTGATATGCCCAATCTGCCCAATCTGGCCTTGACACGTCTGTGTGACCTGGTAGGTCTTCCTGGGGTTACTGACTCTTCTAGATCATGATTTGAGTTGTCCATGACAAAGTGGTGGGTTCAGCTGGATGCAGGGTCATCTGTGATGGATGGTAGGTGGTGTGGACACCTCAGGTACATCTGTCGTCCTGCAGTTGTGCTGTCCATGCTGACCCATCTCACCTGTAGCCAGTGGTGTCGCTTTGACTCACTTTGGGTCACAGCGTGCACCACTCATTGCACCGTCCTTACCACCTCATCTACCACCTCTCTGGTTGTTGCTTCAGTCACTCTGGCACTCCCAATCATCTGCGATGTCTCCCCATCCAACTCACTCACCTCCATGGCCTCCATGGCCCAGTCCTTCGACACTGTGCGTTCATTTCGATGTTGTTCTCACTCCCATCGCTCCTGGGACGTGTTCCATCATATGTATTTGGTGCAGTTGACAACCTTTACGTGGTCCCAAACAGCCTTGATGCCTCTTGACAATGCATCCTCGCCTCCATGCCCTCCTGGACCAGTATCTCGACTCAGTGCATTCGTACTGCTGCCGACATCGCTCGTAACACCTCTCAGGCCTTTCTGGGTGCTGTGGACACCATCTGGTACAGTGGTTTCACCGCTCAGCTCGTCTGGCTCGTCTCCAGGTCTACCTGGTGAGTCTTCATCAACCCTTCTCTCTGAGCATTGGCTGACATGCTCTGATGCATTCTGCAGCATCATCAGCCGCTTTCCATCTTCCTTGACCTGTCCTGACGCTGGTGATGCATCTGCTTTGTCTCCCAGTGCACCTAGCTCATCCTGAGCTCTACCAGGTGAGGTTTCCTCAACCCTTCTTCTCAAGTGTCCTGGGACTTGTTCTAACATGTCCTGCACTGTCTTAGGTTGGTTCTAGAGTCTTCAGCACCCTTCAGCACTCCAGACATGTCCATTTTGGCTCTGGTAGGTGGGTCATTGTGGCTCACACAACTTCCCTTCTCCCCATTGAGCTCAATGCTCAGGAGTTCGTTTTGTCGCTGCCCAGGTTCGTTGGGTGTGGGAACTGGTGGAGGAGGCTCTGGGAATGGTCCAGGTGCATCTTCATCATCCTATGAGGTGTGCTGATTGTTTTCTTCGTCAGCCATTGTCAGTCGTACGTGCACACTCGCACTTATTCTCTCCCCCTCGATTGACACTGCTTGACATGTCTCAACACTCTCCCTATCAACCTGTGCCTCCCATAGCACTTCCTCTGCCCTGCCATCGTCTGCAGTGTCTGTGTCTTTGTGTGCGGCACTTCCGTTTTGTTCAATGACAGTCTTGCCATCTGGCTCAACCTGGGTGACTGTGCAGTCCCTGGATTCAACTTGCGGCTCACTGGGTGGTTTGTTGGGCCTCTGTGGCTGATGTCCTTCGTCATTGTCCTTGCCTGGACCATCCTCAACCTCTCTTGATGCCTTTGACACCCTGGTCTCGACCCTCTCCTGGCTCCTTCGCCCCCTCGTGCCCTCGGGCTTGTTGGGTGGCTCTGTGGACATGTCTGGACAACGTTTGCCATCACCCGTTGCATCCACAGGGTCTTCTGACGGTCTAGGTGGGTCCATCCTCTCAGTGCCTTCACCTGGGTGGCTGTGCAACACACTTCATGTGCTCACAGGCAAGCTGGGGTGGTGGAGGTGCATGCCAGGGCCTCTACAAGCTCCTGGTCTCACAGCATCAGGCCATTCTCATGGCTGCACATCGCCGCCACTGCCCTCTTGTGCTCTCCTGTGCTGTCTCTGTGGTCCCCACCGCTGCACTTGCATGCCATCTCCTGTGCCCACATTTGTGTTGTGTTGTGGGGCTGCATTTGTGCTGTCTCAGTGGGGTTCTGTGTGCGATACACTAGGTGCATTCATGTTCTGCTGGTTCTTGTTGGTACCCTCCAGTGTTGCCTGAGTGTGGTCAACTTTGTTGTTGCCACCTGTGCCTATCCCGACCTCCTTGACTCCTTCCCCAGCTTGGTGCCTTGCTCTGTCTTTGGGTGGCATGTCTGGTGGGTGGCGTGAACTGTCTGCTGGCACTACTGGCTCAGCACATTTGCTGTTGTTCATGGTGGCATCAGTGGTCTCTTCATGGACCTGTTGATGTGCTGTTTGGGGCTTTTGAGGCTGCATTATGGCTGTGCAAGGGACTTCCAAGTCATGTGCCTTGCTGGTGGCCTTGCTGAGTGCCTGGATGTGTTTGGCCATATACAACTGCCATTGTGTGAGGCATTGCCACTCATGGATGTTGCTGGGCCACTGGTTGGACTTGACGACTGCTAGTACTGTAGCGTAGTCGGCTTCGGGTGTTGTGCGTTGAGCTTCCGGCACTGCCTGAGCTAATTTCTCATGGTAGACCAACCAGTCGTGTCCATTGAGACTTGAAACTTGAATTTTCATGCCATCTTTGAGTTCCACTTCATAAGGCATTCCAAATCTTCAAATTGGGTGAGTTGACTATAGAGTGCAGGCAGGGCTCATAACCTGTGGAATACTCTAGTTAGTAGCCACTAAAGTAAAAGGTACAGTACTTGAACACGAAGTAGTCTGTGATTAGGTAATATGGTGGCTGTATGACTGCACACCATTTGTAGTATCTACAATTCCAACATCCAGGTTAGATGCAGTTAGGGGTTATCAACTTTAGTGAAAAACATGCAAACATTGGGACACTTTTTTGAGCCACTGTATCTCTTTGTGATTTCTGACTCTTGGGCTCTGATATTCACATTCAATGATGCAAAAGTCGCTGGCCATGAGATGTACAAGGACTATTTCCCTGTCAGGCAATGTATATTTGGCTTTGGTATTGAAATCTATTTCATAGTGTACCTGCAATTTAGGGTTGCCCACTTGCAAAAATCTGGCAAGCGCTACTGCATCATTTCCTTAGCCTTCTTCATTGATGATGCCTGCAAGCATACAACAATTCTCCAAAATCTACAAACAACAGTGAGCAGATAGGTTGTTATCTATGTCTCCCACTGGTGGCTGACACACTCCACCTGCAGGTTTCTCTTTGCAACTTCCCATATTCAGCAGGGAAAAGTCACAATGGATACAGCTATCACCTGTATCAATGTACTGAATAACCATGTCCTTTTCTTTTGTGTTGATGTGCTAATCTAGGATTTCACACAGTTCAAGGAGAGCACCAACCTGAGTGGTAACAAGGACACAGGTTACAACTGGAGTGTAAATCTATTATCCATTCTCTCAATATATCCATATTGTGACCTCTGGCTTTGGTTCACAGCTCCTGGAAAAGATTGTGGCTTCCAAGGACATCTTCAAAGCACACAATTTGATAGCTGAAGTACAGGGCATCTCTGTTGGTGCGTGACTTCTACAACTTGTCTGTAAATTTGGGTACTGATTGCATACACACCATCAACAGTCACAGCCTCTGAGAAATCATCCTACCTCATGATTCCAGAGCCTCTCTTGTACTTTAGCAATGTCAGGTGAGTTTCCAGCATACCTTCATCACTCCAAATAACCAATTTCGATCTCAATGACATAAAAATCCCTTGCGACTCTCAAGGTGGAATTCACAGGACAACTTCAAATCTACTCTATCACAAACATTCAGAAAGGAATGGTTATCAACACCAAAATTACCTCACCTTCCCTTTGGAATAATTACATCACCAAGGATGGTCTTGAAGAGGAATGAGTCATCATGCTTAACAATCAAACTGGCAACTTTGAGATCAAGCCAGCCATGTAGGATAGCAACTGGAGCAGCAGAATCAGTACATCCTGCACCACATTTGAGGAATATTGAATTACTGACCACACTGTCTTTTATTTATAGCATCCTCATCAAGTGTGTTGCTCAAGTGGATCACCATCTGTTATATGTATCACCTGACTGTTGTACTACTAAATAATATTTTCATTCTGTTTCCTGGTGTGGGTGCTCAACCACCTGATGTGCATGTAATGAATCTAGTTGCAATTGGCAAAAGCATGTTGGTGTAATAAGCAGGGAGTCTGAAGAGATCCACATATAATGTGTTGCATAGTCTAGGACACAGCTCATCTATGTATAAGGCAAACTGCCACTCACTGCAAAGGACAGAACAGATGCTCTGCAAGTGTATCTCCTTGTCACTTGTTTCATAAATTTTCTACTTGGTTTCCATCCACAGGCTTCTCTAGAAATTCAGGAAGGACCAGACAGCATAATTATACCCCAAGCAGCTTGAGGTAGTGGCATCAAGAAATTGTACTTTTACTCACATAGAGTAAAAATCTGACGATGAACACAACCTAGACTGTACATCAGTCTCAGCTGTCACACATATCAAAAACACATCCTTACTGGAAAGTAGAAATGACTGGGCATTGGTATGTATGCACAGGATCCTTTGATCAGAGCAATGCCAGCGCCACACGAGAGTGATCCATCATGTATGCTGCAGCATAAAACTTGGACATGATCATATACCAATCATCCATAGTCCACATTGTGCTGATGACAGGAACAGAGTCTGGCAAACCATATGGCTGCAGCAAGATGGTTTATCTTGCCTGGGCTCTCCTCATCTCCAACTGCTGTGCGACAAGTACTAGACAGACACACACAGTGACTGGATACAAGTGGTGTGTTTGACCTTGAACAACCCATCACCAAAAGCAAATCCAGACTTGAACAGTCCCTTTCAAAGGTGAACGAACACATTCATTTTAAACTTTGAGTCTTGAGCAACCTTGACAATTGTTGCATCCTGGTCTTGAAGCTTGAAGATAAGCAAGTGTTGCAATAGACTAGATATGCTGCGATAGGCTGGACAATTCAGTGTTCCCAAGTTTGATTGTCAATGTTCAGTCCTATTTGGGGTCTGGAGTCAGAGTTGGGACACAGCATGTTCATGCTCACCTCAATTTCCTCCCCTTTGACATACAATTCTTTTGGCTTCTCTGCTGTTAGATAAAGTCAGCTGGTGACATCTCCACCTTGCTGCTCCCACAAGGCTTGGTGGGGGTCACTGGCCATGTCTTCATCTCTCCAAGGGTCAGACTCTGCCTTCATTGTACTGGGGAAGCCTGGCATGGCAGATTGGGTCCTCAGCACTCATGGGCAGTGGCAGGAGTCCTGGTGGAGTGGCTGGAGTCCTTGTAGGCTGTAGCTAGTCCTTCTGTACATAGTTAGTCATCATCACACATTGTCCTTGCCTTCTTCCATCTGCGTCGTGACAACAGGAGCTCCCCAGAGAGTGGGGGCAGCCTGTCCCAGTGTCCCCAGTCCATCTGGTGACAAGAGTGAGATTTGTTGCTACCCAGCTGTCTCTTTTGTCTTTTTTTTTTCAGTCTCATCATTCTCTCATTAAAGCCTGTTGGGTCTGTCTCATTGTCTCTCATCCAGGCCGTGTTGGGTCTATTTCATTGATTCTCATCTCTCTGACAGCCCTCGTTGGGTCTCAGGCCATGTGGGGTCTGTCTTGTCTCTTGTCCAGGCCATTGGGTCTGTCACCATTTTTTGTCTCTCTGACAGCTCTCATTGGATCTCATTGTTGTCTCTAGGCCTGTTGGGTCTGTCTTGCTGTTTCTCATCTCTCTGACAGCCCTCATTGGGTCTCGTCATCGCCTCATCTCACTTCACATTGTGTCTTGTCATTTCTTGTCACTCTGACAGGTCCACTATCCCTCATCTAGGCCTTGTTGGTCTTGTCTTGTTGTCTCTCTAATTTGTCTCTTGTTGTCCTCTTGTCTCTTGCCAAGGCCTAGTTGGTCTTGTCTCATCTCAGCTTTTCTTGCTTGTCATCTTGTCATCTCTCTGATAGGTCTCGTCTCATCACTACAAGTCCTGCATCTGTCATCTGGACCTTATTGGATCTCATCTCATCATTTTCTGGCCCCCCCATCCTTTTTTTGTCTCATAAACACTACTGGCCTCTCGTCTGAAGCTCTCAACCACCCAGGACCTTATTGCACCCCTTAAGATGCATCAATGCACTACTGAGCTACGTGTGAGAGAGCTACAGCACATCAACAGCTGGCTTGAGCTCGCTCGCCTTGTTGAAAAAGACAGTGGCCCACTTCATTACCCCCTCACCCATCATCGGCAACTGTACCTGTCGCAGCATGCATGGCTGATGGACCATCCTGCATCCTCACTGCCCCATCAACTTAGATTCATCATTGATGATGCCATATGACAAGAGTTGCGGGAGAAGGTGGCAATGCCATGGTTGTCGCATCAAGGACCCAGCACATGCAATGCCAATCTTTCTCTGGACTGGGCAGATGAGGTAGACCAACACATTTATAGTGTTATGAAACAAGCACCAGGCCTACCGCCCCCACTACATGACTTCAGCAGCCTCTGCTCATCCTCTCGCAACCCATGGTCCAGTCTCAATTTTTGGTGCCATCATACACTGCACATCAAGTGGCCAATGCCACTCATACCCATATTTACACATACAGTACATAACTCTCAGTCCCAATCTCCTTGCCCCCACTACCCAGCATCCTTCAATAATTCACCACCTTGTCTATATCCCAACCACCCATTTCCTTCCAATCATCACCCATCCTTCCCTGGCTGCAACTGTAGATGCCATCTCGATCATCCGAGTTGCTCCCATCGTTGGGCTTCAGGATTCTTTTCCCATCATCATTGCCTGGCTCCACTCTTTTTGTGATCCCAGAGGCTCGCATGTGGGAAGGGGGTATATGTACCAGGGAAGCCTGGCATGGTGTGTCAGGTCCTCAGCACTTGTGGGCAGTGGCAGGAGTCCTGGCAGAGTGGCTGGAGTCCTCATAGGCCATAGCTAGTCCTTCTGTGCATAGTTAGTCATCATCACGCATCATCCTTGCCTTCTTTCATCTGTGTTGTGACAATGGGAGCTCCCCTGAGAGTGGGGGCAGCCTGTCCTGGTGTCCCCAGTCCATCATTCAACCCCACACAAGCTCTACACCACCTTGTGGCACCCTCACCAACTGACTTGGTTCAAAGCAGTGGACCAGACTCCATGGAAAAGCTGGGATCATTAAATTGGCAGTCCAAGCTTGCTCATCTCCAGGACAAATTCTTCACCCTTGAACAGCACCTTGTCAACTACTGCACGGCTCAAAGTTGGCCATGCCTTGCATGCCCTTCTCTGACATTTATAGCCATGCACTAAATCAATTTGTTCTCCACAATTGACCTCTCTGCAATGTGTACACATCATCTCCATTTCATCCATTATTGCCTAGAAGGCCTCATATTCTTTCTTCAAGGTGCTCTTAGAAAGGACAGAAAGCCTTTGACATTGATCTCTAAAAAGTTGATTTAGACATCTCACTTGTTACACTAACTCACTTTGGCCAATTGTAACTGGGTGACTGATCAATCAATCAATCACTCACAGAAGCATATGATCAAATGACATATGTAATGGATGATCAGCTCAAGCAACACATTTGAGGACTACAAACTAAAAGCAGTGTGGTCAGTATATCAATGTCCATGGAGTATGATATAGATTATACCAATGCCACAGCTCCGCTTTCCATCCTACTTGACTGGCTTAATCTTGAAGTTGCCACTTTTCTTGTCAAATACAGTGACTCCAAAAAACATTACAATAACTAACCTCACACTGGCGCCCCGCAACCACCCGTGGGAATCTCACTTCGCTTTGGTGGAACCAAATAGAGTACAAACCCCAGGCTACAAATCAGTCCCTGGGTCATATGATCCGGCCCAGAGGTCGTCGAGATATGACAGTTTTAAAACAGCAATACCATTGTAATAGTTTTTGGACTTTTGTACTAGTGGGGGTATTTGATATATATTAGTACTTGGTATACCCTCCTTTGGCTTTCACCACAGCCTGAACCCTCCTTGGCGTGCTTTCAATCAACTTTTGACACTCCTCAACTGGTATCCCCTCCCACACCTCCTGAATCCTCTCCCACAACTGAAGAATCCCATTAGGAGGGTGTTCATACTCTGCCAGCCTTCTCTTGAGGTAACC
>JBBPQL010000680.1:0-19074 GCA_038092515.1 Boletus subparvulus | reverse complement strand
CGAGTGCTTCTCGGTCGAGGACAATGGCCTCATCGAGGTCCTGCGTTGCCCCGAGCCGGTCGTACCGAGTGGCGAGACGTTTTGAAAGGTTGTTCAAAGACATTGACCGATCAGGGTGTCCTTGCGGACAAAGGTCAAGTGCTTCTCGGTCAAGGACAACGGCCTCCTCAAGATCCCTCATTGCTCCAAGCTGGGCGTAACGATTACTGACATGACTTGCGAGCCAAGCCAAAGAGTCAACTCGCTTGGGGTGGCCGAGTGGGCAAAGCTCCAGTGCTTCACGATTAAGGACGATCGCCTGGTTGATGTAACTGGCCCCCCCTCCTCGCTTGAACTCGGTAGCGAGAGATCTTGCCCGTGAATGCAACCGTTTAACTGGTAGGTACATCATTTTACTGCTCTGCACCTCGACGGAAAGACACACGTACCTTCCGAATCCATACTGGCTCACCGAACTTGACCCAACACAGTGGTTTGCGAAAATACCTGTATTGTTGCGTGCGCGGACGCTCTGCAAGGACCGAAAAAGGCAACGATACACGTGTTCTATCACCCACACCCAATTCTCTCGTCGCAAAGGTACCTGCCAGTGCATCCCCACAATGAATACTCTTCTGCTCCGTTGGAATCGCCCTCTCTTCCCCGTTCATCCACTCGGCTACCCGCGGCTACCGCTACAGGATGGCTTCACGAGATTTTCAGCCTTTACTTTGCGTAGTGACATGATCGTCGTCTTTGGGAACACATCCCCGATTTCTGCGTAGCCAGTTCGGTTCTCGTCACCTCTTCAGGCGTCAACTTTCAAAATACTCTCCAGGACGCCCACAGTGAGCGCACCCATACAGCTGTTGGGTACGCCTTAGATTCGTGGTACATCCCCAGTGATGCGGCCATGTCGACTGATGAAGCAAACGAGTCAAACGGGGGTTTGGGTCGCCGGAGAAGCGAAGTATGCAGCCTTATTCACGGTAGTGGGCGTGGATAGGAAGCCTTGCAATACAATGCAGGGTTGGTGCTGCGGCCATACGATTTGAACACACGACAATGACGATTTGCTTTGATCGTCGTCAGAGAATGCGAGTGCGATACGACAGAGGGTATATACGTATGGTGACTCGGATGCTCTCTGTATCTATCGGGAAACTACACTCCTCATATCAGGTCCACCCCAGAAGATTACGGTATGAGAGTTGTATCCCCTCGATCTTTTCTACGAATCAACGGAGTTGCAACATATGGCAGGGGATAGAAATGTTCGAGTCGTGCTGGCGGACGACTGTGTGACTGTGACAGTGTGACGTTCACACGCGGTGAGCAGTGATCGAGCTCGCCCGGATACGACGGGTCGTAGACTATATAAGAGTAGCTATCACGTCTTATATTCCCCCAGTTTTCTTACTTGTGAAAGACGAGGACTTAACCTAGTCAACTCCAAGTGGGAGCTCTTATATACTATGGCCCGTAGTGGAATTAGCCGTAGTGTTCGTATTAGTGACCTTCTGGACTTATAACAGAAAAGTAACACCGGAATCGGTTTGCCAATTCTTTGCGTCCGTGGACGAAGAGCCTCGAAACAGGCACCAGTGCCACCATATGCTGCTTCGGATCGAATGGCCTCTCGTATGATGTAATTGGAACCGTGTAAAAGTGCGCATAGTGTTGCAGGCATTGGACCAAATAACTGTCTCGCACATGAGATTGCATCAGAATGATTATTCAGTTTTGTTTAAAGGTACACCTCGTCAAATGCCATGTTACGAAGAACCACAAAAGAAAGGAATCCATGATGAGCCCCATTAGTCACAAGGTGTTGCGCGTGGCCATGAACAGAGACGACGCCAAGGGACGGGAAAAAAAGATGGACGGATATGCAAGAAATTAGAAACCATGAAGACAAATGGACACGCGTCAAGTCGAAGTGGTTAGGTATCGCGAGAATTGGGTGGTGTCCACTAGGAAGTGCATGAACAGCACGACGAACGACGACCGCGAGGGACAACACGAGCGCTGGGCAGAGATCGATAGCAACATAGCAAATGGACTCCAGGCGATAGCAATGTTGCGAAGGGAGACCAGCTGCGGATCGCCGACAAAACGATAAAGGTACAACACCAGATGACGGGTGGCTTGCATGGCGATGGGCGTAGGCCAATAAGACATAACGAGTGGAGAGGCGTTGACGAGGAAATTTTTGGTTGCACAATAAACAGATAATGCGAGGGTCGTGATGAGGGAATAATAGGATGCACGCAGATGCGTCGAATGTAGGGTGTCCGTGGATATGCGATGGAATAATTTCTAGATTGTCGCGAGTAAGAGAAAGAGGGTAAAAGCCTGCAGCTACGAGTCATTCTCGACACCGTCAATGTCGCCATTCTCAGCTGATGCCTCCAGGTGTTGACGACAGAGAGCCTTCAACTTTGGGAGATCCTCTTTCAAGGTCACTTGTGCGCTCTCCTCCCATCGCTCGAGTGCCCACTCGCGTACCCATATGCTTACCTGCACGCGATATAAGCAGATACCGCGTGAAGCCGGGGATGCTTACCTTCAAGAAGCGTTTCCCGGCGTACTTTCTGTGAAATGACTCGTGTCGTATGGGTTTTACAATGTAGTTTAACATCAAGTTCGCGGTCGGCAGCAAGGCGCTCTCGGCATAAGCGGAATAGTGGGCGAGGTTTGCAGTCTTCGTGAAAGGAATCAACGAACACTCGATGAGGATGAGGGCGTGTACCCACCCATTTATAGTTACCGAGAATCAAACGAGCTAGCCAGATCGAGGCAGCGGCCATCAAGGACGGAGGAGTAGCCAATAAACGCCATTCGAGCGTCCCGACCTCCAAGAGGTACTTGCCGATGGTTCGAGCTTTGACGTCGTAGTCGTCGGCCTTGCTGATACGACGGAGGAAGTGCATTGGGTTTGGGAATGACAAGTTCCAGTCGATCGTCTTCAGTACATAGCGCTCTGCGAGGAGGATCTCGGACTCGGTGTATGAGGAATCGGCGCAGTGAAGGAAGTGGGATACGGAAGGGGCCACTATTTCCTCTACCTTGGAGGAGATAAAGAGGCACGTAATACCGACGAGCTGGAGCTTGGCAAGCGACACGACCCGCGACGATAGGAAGCGGTCGATGATGTTGACACACAGGAAAAAAGTTTCGGGGAGGAGACGGAAGCGGGCGTGAACCTGGACGAGCCAGTCGAGCAGGATCCCTCGCATTGACCACGCAAGTTCCTTTTGGCTCGACATGTAGTCCGGATTAGGGAGCGTGGAGAGCTGTGGGAGGAAGATGGGTCAGTTAGCTGAGGACAGTCTATGTGGCTGGCGTACCTCGACGCTTTTCATGTAGTCCAAAATCTCAATCACGTATTCGCTAACCATCAAGGGGTCATCGCCGTCTTCAGCGTCAAGGTCGTCCCATTCGTCACCGTTGGGATCAGCCTCTGGCTCACTGTCGACAGCCGCATCGGGAGAGGCTGCCAAGTGGGTCTCGTGATCCTCCTGCTCAAACAGCTTTGCTTCGTCAGGCTCGTCGGACGAAGTTCGCCGCTTCTTGAAGACGCGATTGTCCTCTTCTTCACGAATGTCGGTCTTGACGTTCAGATGAGAAGTGGTTCGCTTTGAGAGGTCTGCTCGCTGAACCTCGTGCTTGATGACGTTAGACGCGGTCACTGTGGAAGGACGGTAGGCACGTTTAGCGTTCGTTAGCGGGGCGGGCGGGGCAGCGTCGACGGCCATGGGGTCATCGATGTGTACTGGGGCTGGGTCTACATCCTCTTTCACATCGGCGAGCGGGCGCACTTTAGGCTGGGGTGCGGTGGCCTTGGCAGTGCGCCGGGTTGCGGCGACGATGGACAACGGTTGACGATTGCCGGTGGACGGCGCTTTCGACTTGATGACGACGCCATCGAATTTTGCCTTGGCGGAAGGAGGATCATTGGCTTTACCCTTTACGTCCTTCGGAGCAAGTGCGGACTTGGGCTTGTTGGCGTTCTTTGGGACCTGGGCGAGTGCATCGCGCTTGCGCTTGCCCTGTGCCGCGGGGTCCACGTCGTTCTCGTTCGCTTTTGCCCTCGAGGCTGCGGTGGGGGCGGTAGCGCGGGTGAGGGCGGTGGACTGGGAAGTGGCCATTGGTGGACCCTTGGACGGGGGTTTTGAGCGTGTGATTGGACGGGAGGTAGCGTTCTCGTTGTGGGTCGAGACCGCGGCGCGTGTTACACGGCGTGTCTGGAAGAGGGTGAGACACTGCGGGGACGCGATGAAGGGGACGTACGGGTATCATCGTGTCGTTAGTGGAGAGAAGGGTGTGCGGACTCGCCTGCCGTTTTGAACCAGCTACACAAAACACGACCAAATAATCGCGCGCGCGTCTCGTCACGTGGGCAACATGCAACACCCCCAGGAGAGGGGTTGAGTATCGCTTTTGTTTTCACCACGACGATGGCACCCCGCCGATCTCGCTCCAACTCGTCCGCGTCGTCTCCGGGCATGTCCCCCGCATCCCGATACATGTCCAACATGAATGTCATCCGCAGAAGAGACTCCTCCATTGTATCCATATTTGACCAATTCAGCCATGTCTGTGTGTATCATCACAACGGTGACAAGTGGGAGAAACAGGGCTACGAAGGGAGCATGTTTCTCTACGAACGGTATCATGTACACCATCCTTGTCTCGCCCTCTCCTCATACCCCCACCAGCGACTCGTATCCACCGTATGGACTCTATATTATGAACCGTGTAGGAATGGAGGATTACATCCAACGTGTATATCCAGAAGACAGCGTCGGCGTACATGGCAGCTATCTTATGATGCGCCACTACCCCGACTTTACCGCCCGCAGATTAGCAAATGCCCGCTCGATGATCCAAGACGGCCCCGCCACCAAATTTGCTCCCGAATACGCCATCCTTGATCCCGAAAAGCTCCTCGACGCCGACAAGGGCCGCTCCCAAACAGTCGGTTTGTGGTGCTTTGCCACGGACGCAAGGGAACCAATGACTGATGTCGTGATGCGGTGCGTGCTCCTCGGAATATCCTCACACCCGTCTTGACCCTCAATATCGGCAGCTTACATGAATACATCAAGAAGAACCTCCCATACCCTGACGAGTTCAGGTATGGCCCTGAACGCCCCCCTCCTCCAAGCTTCCGATCGTCCTCTAGAGCCAGCGGTAAGCTCTCCTTCAAGACTACTTGCTCTCGCTCAATCCCGCATAGAACGCGGACATCATGCCCGCTCTGCATCAAGTGCATCAAATACCAGCAGCATACATAGTATCTCAGAGTCAGGGGAAGACGACGATCGCTCAGCCTCTTCCAACTCTGCTCCTACCAATGGTCCATCAGGACTTGACAGACTTCTCGCCAAACTCGCAACCCCATCCCAGGCGCAACCCTCAGGCGGTACTGGTGGATCAGAGACAACAGCTGCCAGTCTGCTGGCCAGCATCTCCGGTCTTCCTCGTACCATGTCCGTCCCTCCACCATCGTCTTCGGCTGTATCGCCACCTACACGCGGTCTTGCCCTTCTAGACACCATCTTTGCATCTGCCACTCCACCGCCACCGCGTGCCGCATCTCGCGGTGGCAGTTCAATCAACCCATGTTCCCAACCCACATCTCACAACAACCGCATCCGTTCCATCCCCCCTCAGCCTTTGCCTCCCACTGCTTTCTCGCAGGACCCCCATATCCTCTCCCCAAAGCCGACCTCCACTGCCCTTCCACAAATTCTCAACCAAGAGGTCATATCTACCCTTTTGGGCCTCCCACCATCCCGTGCTTCATACGAAGGTGATAATGAGGCCAGCGATGACGGCGCTTCGGAACCTGGATCTTTCACAACCGCTATTCCCCAGCTTTCCGTACCTACAACACATATAGGTGACATCGAAGGTGGCAAGACTCGGCCACGTATCCTCGGAGACGTCACCCCTCGCCCAACGTTACGTGGCTTTGGTTCCAACATTAGCCAAGTCAGCGATCTGTTGACGGCTGCGCGCATTGTGCAGCAGACCACGCACATCGATACCACTTCCTCTGATGTACACTTCCAAACGTCCTTAAGCTCCACCCAGACAACCTCCGCTGTTCCTGCAGACTCAGAAACCACACCCACGATATACACCCAACCCCGCCCCAACCCCAGTTCCACATCATCCGCGTCTAAGAATCCTCCCAAATCCCGACCACTCGTGCCATTCGCAACTGACTCGGAGCTATGGCCATACCCACGCCCTCCTCTTGTCGAAACCAACTCCGACTCCGACGTCATCGAACTCGACTTTGCCGATATGAGCGCCTTGAGCGACCCAGACGCGTTTGAGAAATACGCAGCCAAAGGAAAGAAATCAAGACGCTCCAAAAAGGACCAGCAAAAGGAACGAGAAGAGATTGAGAAGAGCTGGGATGTTCCCGCTCCCCTGCGCGTGCCCTCTCCCGTCCCCGGCCCGCCTACAACCATGCCCAACGGTAAAGCGAAACGCCCTGCCCATCCCGAGTCCGCCAACAACGCCGTCCCGAAACAGGTTCACGCGAGCGCCCATGCCGACACGCCCAAGATCAACGTCAACGGTACCCAATCGGCGCTCCTGTCCTCGCTCGCGTCGGAGGACACTGCCGGCCGCCTGAGAAATCTATCGAGAAAGGACTTTGTCTCCGAAGTCTTGTCCTTGATCTACGTGCGTCCTATTCCCCCTCTGCGCTGTGCGTGCTCAACGCGTTCGTGCCCGACAGACGAACAAGCAGTTCGTCGACGACCTCTATCGAGCGTATACGTCTCAGGCTGGTTGAGCGTTGCGTGTGGCGTTGGTTTCGTTGGTTCGGTCGGTCGGTTCCGCTCGTAGCCTTGACAGCCCGTTGTTTGTGGTGCCCTGGATTTGGATCGCTCGTGCACGTTTGGGATAGTAGTACTGCTAGCCATCGTTTGCTGCTAATGCATGCCCCTCGTGTGTTGATTGCTGAGCTGTGAACTTGGTTCGTGAGCTGTCACTAGGCGCAAGGCAAACCACGGTTAGTTCAACAGAGAAAGGAGTGGCAGTCTTTCGATGGCTGGATTAGATTTTCGCCGAACAAACGAGGACCTGTGAATCGTTGCCCTGGGCCCGATCAACTACCAGAGTCCGAAAACGGCATCCTCGCAACTTTGTCAATGTCGTTGACCTCTCGATCCCAAAGGTCTCTTCATCATTGTAATGAAGCGAAGAATCGCTCATAAAAAGGTACGCGATCAAGAATACCTGGTGTAAATGACATCCAGAGTGCACGGTCCTACGCATCGGAAAACAGACATGACTAGGCACCGAGATGTATGTACAAGATTCATTGATCGAGAGGTATCTCGCTCAAACGAAGACTGATCATCGCCCTGTGCAACGCCGGCCCGCGCGCGCGTGATCCAGACGTCAACATACGTCGATAAAACCTGGACGTGTTCGTGTTCGCGTTCGCGTGCCCGTCATCCACGGCCCACATCGTGCCGATCACGGAACGGAATCCGGCGAACTGCATGGCTGCGGCAAGATGGATGATCTCGTCCGGACTCGCCTCGTTGCCGACGGTCGTATGACACGCAGATAGATACGTAAATCGGGCATTGTGCAGCTCGCAGCACATGATTATATTCGGCGCCGAACAGCCCGTCGCCCAAAGCCGCGAACGGTTGCTTCGGATCCGGGATTCCATGACAGGCAAGGAGAACCAACGCGTACTTTGCGAACGCTTCGAGGACCTTGGCGATGGTTGCGTCCTGGTCTTGAATGCAGGTAACCGCCGCGACGGACCCCATACGCTGTGATATGCTCGACAGCTCAGTGTTTACCGAAACGAGCTCACACTGTCCTGGAGCCTGTGTCTGCCCTACGATCAAAAACCGATGCTGGCCCACGGATGCGCCCAGGGGTCTCCCCCGACGAGCGCGAATGAGGGCTGTCAAGTTGGGCGTATAAGAAGAAATACAAAGATCGGAGAGCGTCGGTTAGCCTTTCCTAAACGATCCGGCAGCATGCAATGGAAGAAGGGTGAACTCGGCAGTCGGGCACCACCAGATGCGCGATCGACGGGGATCGTACTCTTGAAGGATTTCCGCGATTGGGAGGGCGACTCGTGCTCGAAGACGAGCGACCCCGACGAGCACGACCAGTGCGTCGAGTGTCGGGGTGGAAGGCCTCTGTGGGGGAACGGTGTTTTCTTTTTTTTTTATACCATGCAACTATCAATTGAAGTAATGTACATGAATGAAAAATGAAAAGTTGAGTGTTCTAATCTATCTCGAAGCTTCCGACGACTTCGAGAACGACCCGTGCGCCTCACTGCGTGCTGCTGGAGACGGTATCGATGCCGGGGGGTGTGACATGCTCGGGTTGTCGAGTCCGAGTGGAACTTGGCTGGAAATTTTTTACAAATTTTACAGGGACCGGGACAGCCAATCAGCGCCCGTATTGCGTGTAAAAATCTTACAAACAATGTCACTTTATCCGAGAAAATTTATGTTCATTCTAGTAGTACGAGTACGCGAGTAGGAATAGAATTTGGTCTTTGCTCGAGTGGCTGTGCCTCGGTAGCTCTCTTTCTTCGTCTCTCTCACCAGCAACCTACCAGCCGCGCACCGACCTTTTTCCTTTCTTTTCGCCCACCCGCCGCACCCTTTTTGGTTCCTCCGGGTCCGCTTGACCCTTCAGAACCGCCCCGCGTGACCCTTGCTGTCGCGTTCTCTGGAAACCGTTCGCCCACGACCAACTGCGCGCGACGCAGTTGACACTCAGGCCCCCAGGTTCTCTTAGATCACGGCCGGGAGGCGCTTCGCGCCTTCGCCCACACTTCTTCTCTCTCTGCGATCCGAGTCATATAACGACGATCAAAGAGTTGGTCTCAGAGGGTTTGTGTAATTATGTACAGTATCTAATCGAAGAAATTCACATGCTGTGGGGGAGCATAGCATGTAAACGTGAATGTATCGCCTTAGCCTCAAGGCCACCGTACATAGTACTCGTCACTTGTATCTACGTCCACCCCGTGAGTCTCAGAATCTTACTGTTAGCGTTCGAGCTTCACGGTGTAGGCGTTGTCTTCACTCAACACCACAGCCCTTCCCGCATCCTCTCCTCAGGCTTCAGCCATCTTCGGATTGCTGTTCAAAACGGCTTCCCTTCATTCTAAATGACAACCCCTCATGTTATAGCCTCATCCTCGGGGCATCACTCTCAGTCCACCAATTCGAATGGCATCCTGGGCAATCATTTCCGTGTTGGCAAGAAAATCGGAGAGGGCTCGTTTGGTGTTGTATTCGAAGGTACATAAGCCGATTCAAACTAACATGTCGTTTCTTGGGCGCCGCCAAGAGTATCGGACGCTTCAATTATCAAACGGGGAGATGGCTGCCTATTGTCCCGTGGTCATGGAGATGCTGTAGTCCTCCAGGCTCCTAAGCTATACTAGATGGCCGTAAATTTAGCATCATTGATGACCTGTCGATGAGGGCCTTATCTTACTCTTGTCTCATTATCGTTTGTCTTGAACTCAACATTCTGTCTTCATAGGCACCAAGCTTCTCACTAATCAGCCCGTTGCTATCAAATTCGTGAGTTGCCGTTTCCCCGAGGAGACAACTCTTTGATCTCCGTCCTTTCTCAAAGGAGCCACGAAAGTCCGATGACCCCCAATTACGGGATGAATTTCGATCCTATAGAGCACTCAACGGTACATGTGCGTATATTTCACCCATTCCCTCGCGTCTGTGGTTCAAGCTGCGGTTTCCAGTGGGCGTTCCTCAAGTCCACCATTTCGGGCAGGAAGGACTCCACAATGTCCTCGTAATCGATCTGCTTGGTCCTAATCTTGAGGACCTCTTCGACATGTGTGGACGCAAGTTCACCATTAAGACGGTATGCATGGCAGCAAAGCAGATGGTGAGTGGTCTCGATGGCATCGTATCCCATTTTCATGCATGCGCGCACATGTTTCAAGTGTACATATCATGGCATGGGGAAGTAAACGTCCTATCTTACTCTCAAATTATCCCGAATTTTTGCACACATGTTTGTCGATGGACTAATCCTACTTCAGATCACCCGCATTCAGTCAGTCCATGACAAGTCCCTGGTTCATCGAAGTATCAAGCCCGATGACTTTCTCGTTGGCGTCCCCGGCACGAAAACTGCCAACGTTATTCATATCATTGGTACGTCGTTTTCTCTTTCTCGCACCTGCTAAGATCTGTCATCCTCCACCCTACATGTTCCACGCGGTTTCACATTTATTTTGATCTCGCCGCCGTGATGAGCATCCCTGGCAGATGCCGTTGCACGTTGTGGTTCTCTTGAGCTTGCTGACCTGACTTTCGGGCTATCCAGATTTCGGCACGGCGAAGCACTACCGAGATCCCAAGACTAAAGTTCACATTCCTTACCGTGAACGCAAAAGCCTGACCGGTGCAGCCCGATACATGTCGATCAACACGCATCTTGGCCGTGAACAATCTCGGAGAGATGACCTAGAGTCTTTGGGTCATGTGTTCATGTACTTCCTGCGAGGTGGCCTTCCTTGGCAAGGACTCAGGGCTGAGACCAGCAAGCAAGGGTATGAGAAGATCGGAGAGAAGAAGCAGACTACCTCAATTTCGGAGTTATGTGAGGGCTTTCCCGGTACGTTCGTCCTTCGGTGCACCGCCATGTCAGCGCTCTCCACGAGGGCATGGCGATAGCAACCTTCTCGAGACATTGTGTCCATTCTTATTCCTTGCAGAGGAGTTTGCCATTTACATGAACTATGTGCGGAAGCTGGGATTCGAGGAGTCTCCCGACTACGACTTCCTTCGCGAGCTGTTCGCCAAGGTTCTCAAGAATATCGGAGAGCAAGATGATGGTATCTATGATTGGATGTTGTTGAACAATGGCAAGGGATGGGAAGCTGGCAATGTGTGTGATTCACCCACCATCCCAAACCTTTACATAATACCCTGTTTCGAATAGACGCCTTCGTTGTTGGCACAGGCACATGCAACCACGAACACCCCACACACACCTCGTCATCGCGATCTCAATCGCCGTCCTCGAGCCTCAGTAGCTGACCCATCGTTAGCAGCGATGCCCCTGGTTGTTGCTACCGACTCATCCGATTCGCTCCTCTATGGAATTCACGCGCATGGCGGCAAGCAGCAAGAAGACAAACAAAACTCTCCCAAGGTAGGTCAGCAGGGATCATCTTATCGCTGGAAGAGTGAGCTGATCCCGATTTCGTACAGGTAGTTGACCAACAGCCCGATGGAACACATTCCAATCCTCCGGAGCTAGAGACTGGTGGTGAAGATGACGACGCTCTGCTCGAGGCAAGAATTAGTATGGCTGCTGCCCGAAGACGTTTCACTGATGGTGGTAACAGATCGAGTTGCCCCCGAGCACATCCGCCGCATTATTTAACTACGATGAGGTATGTAGTGATAAGGTCATTTTTACCTCATGTTAACAATACGTTGGAGCCTCCCTCGCCGGCATCGCGTGAAAATTCTCTCGACTCTGGTGCACCACCACCGGACTCATTCACCGCTGAACCGCATTCCTCTCCAGGGCCACCGATGATCCCGTCTGTCAAGATACCTGACCCAAAGCCAACTTCTGACGACGCGGCGTCATCTGAGGGGAATCGTCGAACCAAATGGTTCAGAAACGTGATGAGGAAACGCAGTCACAATCAGACGCCCCGTCAAACCCCCTCCGATGCGTGCCCCCAGTCTGATATTCTATCACAAACGAAAGCGACACCCCCAAACGAGAAACCTTCCATGATGTCCCCTGGTAAGCGGTTAGAAGTGAGTGTGCCATTTCCCGTTGATGCAGGGCACGGATATCTTACCACTCGGTTCAGCGGACGGTTGGAAAGTCTACTGTTAGACCACAGGCTCGTTCATGCGTCTTATCCGTTTATGAGCATCGTTCCTTATTGTCCTTCGCAGAAGAGAGCAACCCAAAAAAACCCTGTGTCGTGCCAACCGCCCAAGACCGCCCCGCGCTCAGAAGCTGGTTCCGCCGACGTCCCGGATGAAACGAAAGCTGAGCCTCCTGGTGTGCAAAACAACGTAGAGGTGAGGGTCCACATCGCGCGCTTAGCACCGGGGCTCACAGTAATTCTTGCAGCGAGAAGTTGGAGGACTATCGTCGTACAACGTTAATGTCTCACTTTTCTTTTCAATGTCGATACCCTCATGGATATGTTGTGGCCGTGCGGACAATATCAATATCGGTGGAACGCATTAAAAGAGCCACATCAATTTGCCGACGACAATGTCGATATCCAGTTTTTCTTTAAATTTCTTTGATGTTGCTCGTTTGTACTATGTAGTCGTTTGTTGAAAGTACCTTCATAATTATATGCTACCAGTCACACCAGCGTGGCAACACAGCGACGAGGCCCGCTCGGAGATGGTGGTCAGTATGTTGATATGCATCATACAGTACTCTACTAGTACATGCGAAAATGGGGAGCATTTACCCGGGGAATCCAGTTAGAGAAAGACATGGGTATAGGTACTTGTGGGTATGGGTATGGGTTGGTCCTGGCCAACCCATGACCCGGGGTACCCGTATTACCCACTGGCATAACCCAATGTTGGTGTTGCTGCAACTTTGACCTCCGACCGGCTTGGTATCAGGAATTTTACAAGAATCTTATTTGAACATAGTCTTAGCAAAGGACGACAACGCCCCAGAGGTGGTTCACCTTGTGCACCGCGACTTGTGAACAAGTTGCGTTGATCATCTGTAACACCATCACGCCTCCGGCAGCAAAGGGGACGCCGGATAGCGTCGTTGCTAACTGAGCGGCACCCAACGTTGGCCCAACAACATTGGTCGCCATAAGTACGGGAAAATGTCAATCTCGAATGCAGTGGAAGGATCGAGTCCAAGAGGTCCTGGGAGCGGATACCCACAGCAGACGTTCACTCAGGCCCATCAGCAAAATGTCCATTGTCTGTGGTCGTCTTTTCGTGTCTGTCAGACACCACAGACCCACAGACAGAAAAGAACTGACACTTTTCCCAGCTATGTGACAGTATGAGGTTGCTAGTGGGGCACGTGTCTGACGAAACATAAGTAAAAGTAAAAGATCGTCGAGTAGGCATGTATGTATCCACCAAAAGCCCTGAGCCAACCTACTGCGGGACTCAATCCAACAATGCCGTCCGTGGATCCATGCCCGAGCCCGCTCGCAGATTCATGACGCCGCCCGCCAAAGAACTGAGTGCGTGCGCGTAAAAATAGGCCGCGCGGGACATAATCGACTGTTCCACCAGTGCCACCACGTCCGTCAGCAGGATCGGCCATCCATACTCTCGGTGGTCTTCTTTTGTGAGGAGGTCCGTGATCAAGACGCCCCCTTGCTCTCGTAGGTATTTGAGGTTGTCGGGATCCCGTTCATCCGTGGCAATATAATACCTTGCAAGAGGGGTCAGGCGTCGTGTCGGGAGGTGGGGCGTATAGGAAGGGGGAAAAAGCACGCTCACTTGTCGTCAGGATTTGGAGGGTCCAGGGTCACGAGCAAGGGGTCAGGATGTGCGTCGGGCACGTTGTACACGGTCGCCTTCCCGCCATGCATCGACACCAGAACCTCTCGGCCAGACTGAAGATTGCTTTTGATACGAGCAAGGTGAGCTCCAAAATCAGCGTCTGTCGCCCAGCCGAGTCTCGCGACTATACAGCCGTGAGCAGCCTGATAAGAATCGGAACGGAGGTAAGCTTACAATCCCCTCGGCGCATATGCGCAGCCATCCACAGTCGCCCGCTGTTCAGAGCGAACATGCGATCGCTGATCCGTTCGGCCAAGGAAAGAACGATATCTATCAGTCGGATATCGTACAGCACCGTCTGCGAAAAACGTGTGTGACTTGAAGCAGAGGTAAAGTACAGGGCACCCTAGTTCCATCAATCTATGACTTGCTGGTGATCACGAAGGAGTGTAACAATACTCACGGGTTTGCGTCCAAGATGAACTTCTCCACGCAAGAGAAGAACCCGCGCTGATATGTCATGGAAATCTTCATATAGGCCCCTTATCCGATCTCTTGGGACAGCCTCGTACATTGGCGAAATCACATCTTTTACCATATCCGTACCAGCTCTGTGATCGGAAGTATATTCAGCATCTCTTCTGACCGAGGTTCAGAAGCACTTACGCGCCATCGTAGGTGTAGACCACTTCGAACCCGTTTTCTCGGAGGACATCACCAATTTCCTTCACTGACGATTCCGGTGTGACGCGTTCTCCATCCTCTACGATCCTTCGAGCACTGTCCCAATCTATCAAAGGCCTGCCTTCTGGGAGAGCTTCCGTCAGCGCATGGTAGATCTCCGAGCCCATCGTAGGACTAGTCCACGATCCTACTTGGTCACGAGAAGTATCGCCTCCCTCTGAACTCCACCCTCCACGCAGGCGCATGTCTTGGGGAATATAATCGACACGGACGGAGTCATCTGGGTCATACCACCAGTTCTCGATGGCATGTAGACTGGGCCACATATCTCCCCTCGTGTCCCGCACGTGGTAAGTGTTAACATCCCAGTGGCCGTCGGTCGATTCGAGGTCTATCGAAATATTATGCAGGCGAAGGTAGTCTGCGGTCGTGATCACGGCGTGTGACTGCCGGAGGTGTGTAATGTTGAACATGACGGATATCGGTATTTTCCACCCCATTTGTTGTTCGATGGGGAGCTCGCGCCATTCGTCCGAATGTACTGCGTCACCGCGATTTACCATTGTAGCATATGCAGCACACGTCGCCCTATCGAGCAGAAGCTCAGAACATAACAGGAATCAGTCAGAGGAAATGCGGGCATACAGGTCGAATTCGCATGCGCGAGCGTATACAAAGGAGGGTATGATTGTTGTGCGGTTCAGGATCCGGCCATGAAGGATTGCTGCTTCGATGATATAGCGCATCTATCATTATGGTGAGTAGGCGGAGATAGGACTTGTATGGGTTACATACGTTATTCCAACCTAACCAGAGGCTATAATCGCGTGCATAAAACCCATTTGTTTTTGCAACCATGTCGGAGAGATATTTCAACTCGGGCTCTGCATCACTCTGCACGGGATGTGGAGCAGCCTCGTGATACCAGACGACTTCCTCGCCCAATGTGGTCAGCGCAGGGAGCGATTGACCGAGGAACTGGAATTTAGCGCCATATCCTATGGTCGACAGGCTGAATCCGACGAGGATGCCGACTAAAATTGCCACTCCCACGAGCGAAGAAACTGATGTGTTGATACCTCTGAAGGGCATTAACATGGCTGAGATGTTTCAGAGAATCAACTAACCAGCGATGATAGTAAAAGGAACATACAATGTTGTAGGACCATGGCGTCGGGGTTAGGCAGATAGAAAGCTGTGAGAGCATAGCTTTGTCAGTTTCTTTGGCGAGATGAAACGCTGGTGCGTGCGGCGTCGGGACTGAAATAGGCCAGGATCGTTATGTAAGCAATGTTATAATACAAACTCTGCAGCATATGGCAGAATATGAAGTGCTGTGTAGGGTTGGGCAAACACCCCATAATGCTAGATTTGATGAGGCGCCTTGCATTCCTATCCATATAACTTCAGAGTCAGATAGAACCGCTATTCTGCTTATGCATTATTCCTGCTATGGTAGTAGTGGGTTTTTTCATACCCCCCCTCAGAAATCAAGTTGGCAGGGATTTGCACGTTCCTGTCCACAGTCATTGTACTTGTTTGTATGTGGCTTTGGACCTGTTTACTACTTAGCTCTTGTACGGCTCGGCTCCTTTATTTCAGTAAGTGTCTGTGCGTGATCACGTGATTGTCGTATCATCCTCCCGGTTGTCTTCCCTTCCTGTGAGTGAGCTCAGGCCTTACGTGTTACGACTTGCTGACAGTCCTAGGTTTGGCATTGCTCTACAAGTTGCAGTGTAAATTTTATTGTGCATATCATTGTTATGCCATGTTTGTTTGCATTGGGAGACCCAGATTCCACTCTATGAGCCAAGTTTGTGATGATGCACCTGCAGGCCTGTCCTCATTGCCTCCTCGTCACCCTCACACAGACTTGGAGGAAGATGTTGACCGCATGCTGTCTAATGCTGAGAAATGCTTACAGAGAAACCTCCGATGTATTTCAAATCGAAGGCGTGTCTTGGGATTTCCGGCCGATGCCCTCGTGCTGTGTGAGTCGTGTTCTTTGCATGGTGTGCCCCCAGAGCTACTTGGCAACAATGAGTGCAGTTTCCATTGGATGGTCGGTCACTTGCTCAAAGGCGACTGTGTATGCGTGCCTGATTTGATTCCTGGCCTCGGATTGTACAAGGACTCTGCTTGTGCAGAGGTCACATTAGATATGGACACGGCGTTGCGGATCATATTCCATGCTATCAAGGGCGAGCCAGTGATGTTTTATTCAACAGATTTGTTGCATGAAATCGTGAACATAGTTGTGCCGCACTCTCTTGAGAGAGACGAGGGTTGGAGGGCCCTTGTAACATGCTTACATACTTATCGCTCGTTGCTCGAGCATTCCAAGGTTGTTGATGATCCCGTGTTGCTGTTTTCGCAAATCGAGCGTCTGTCCAAACCTTCTCTGCATGGCATGGTATGATTACTAGTGGCAATTGTGAAGTGCTTCGCAATGCTCTCATGTCCCATATGACAGGTGGTGAATGTACATCGCCACATCTGGAAAACTAGCCAAGCACAATGCTACTACATTATTTGCTCCATATATAGAGGTTAGTGCCATACAATGTGCTTTGGTCCAATCAGAGCCCTCGCTAACCCTCGCATAGGCTTGCAAAAGCCTTCAGAAGCATAACATAATGGCTGCTCTCTACTGATGCAGGAAAGTGGAATACGACATGACGGGTGTGCCTATTGCAGATAGTGTTGCTGCGGTTCGGCTTGGCTTGTGCTGGCTATTCACTCGGCTATGCTAAACCTGTGTGGTGACTCGCTGCTGCACGGCTTGGCTCCACTCTGCTAACTGCTTTCGCCAGTTATAGCCGAAGAAGCATATTATTCGGCTAGAACCGACTAAAGTAGCTGCTTTAGTTGGTTCAGCATAACATCTTAACACTAGGACTCATCCAGCCTTCGACGACACAATTGACATGACAGACATGTAGTACTAGTAGCTACATACAGGAAAATGAACAATTTGTACATACTACATACCCCATCGTAAAACAAATTCCCGACAGCCCTGACTGTTGCAGTCTGCTCGATATATCAAGATTGGACGAAAAATGTGTCCCCTACTACTTATGCAGTCTTGCACTGCGCTGAAGCGGGCCAGATTGAAGTGTAGAACAAGCAGGTGAATCATAACAACTGTATGAATTTTTTTTCCTGTAAATGACAGTGAGTTACTTGTTGGAAAACAGTGCACATTACTTACACTTGTTGAGGTGTTATCTCCTTCGATTTAGTATGTACTTTGCGTTCAGGAGTGAATATGATGGACTTTGATATTGAGGTGAGTACATTGACAATGGGTGTTGAAGTGACAGTGCACGAATCGGGGGTGGGGCGGGGTGGTAGTGGCTGCTCTGTAGTTTCCACTGCATTCTCCAGAATGGTATGAAGATAGCCATAATTGGGCTTTTCGGTGAAGGTGAGACTGCATGCATGACGAAAGATAGTAGCAAGTTCAATAGGGATGTCGTGAGCTCCATTGACAGTATCTGCTAAAAAATTCTGCTTGCAACTGAGAGTGGTTGGAAACGAAGGGCTTTTACCATCTTGGGTAAGCCACAGAAGCGAGCCATGGTGAAGGAAGATGAGGCAGTATGCAAGGAATTCAATATCATCCCGACGGCCCAATTGCAGACCATAGTGACTATTGATGGAAGCAAAGTGGGAGGACCAACAAGAGATAGATATTCTTGCATCAGGATATGAACACGAGACAATGAATCGCGATACTTCTGTGCGATGCCAAAATCGATAAGAAAGATGGTGTCCTGCGACTCTCCGATGCCTGTCAGGATATTGTGCAGTTTGATGTCTCAATGGATGAAGTTGCATGAGTGGATGTACTCGAGACAAGTGACCTATTTTAAGAAATCAGCAGGCTGAAGACTCAGCCAGATTTGCGCAAGACTTACCATTTGAAGTCTGTTACGATTCTTTCTTTTTCTTTTACTCAGCGCTCGCCTCGGACTCGCTTCCTCTTATCTCAACTTCTTACTGTTCCTTCGGAACACCTTCCACCTAAACGCAGCTTCCCTTCTACGTGCTGTGCATGGTTCCATTGTCCTGTTTCCACTTACTTCCTACGGACGTCTTCCTTCCCACATGCATTGCCTCAATGCAGCCTTATCCCCACCTATCACACAGCCAAGCTTTCTGTTTATATCCATCTCGGTCTAAGTACCACGAACACTGCTTGGTCTGTGCGCTGTATGCCCACTTATTTAAACGATGACTCATCATGTATTTCCTTTAACTTTAATCTACTTGATTCTCCCTTGTCATTGGATCTCTCTGAGTCTTCGCACTACTCTTGAGTGTGCCGCTCCCTTGTAAACCTTCGAACTCCCTAAGCAACCGATCATTGCTAGGAGTTGCTGTGGAAGCCCCCAGCATCCTTTGCTCTTGAAGATGCCCTTCAAGGACCCTTAGCCCTTGTCTTTTCAAGTCTACGCTTGCCTCTACCCGAGTCAAGCGTAACAAAAGATTAAAGTTCTCCTCGAAGGAGCTATCACCGTTATAGTCTCCCAACATTGCTCAACAACCCACTTGAAACCCTCGCTGGTTCCTCCCACGACCGCGAGAACCTTCGCCCACCAAAACCCCCTCTGAGACTTCCCACTCAGACACTGAGGAAGAAGTAACCCTTGATCCCGATTCCACCCTTCTATGTAACTAACCAGGAAGAAGACGAAACCTGTGAACTCTCCCATCACCTCTCTGCCGCCCTTTCTATTCCCCGAAACCCGACACCGCCATCCCCAACCCCTGTTGTCACTACGCCCCTCTTCCCTTTTTTCCCCCCCCCCCCACCACCACCACTCCTCTCCCGTTTTCCCCCTCCGCCGCCAATGTCTACGAAACCAACCGAACTTCGCAT
>JBBPQL010000679.1:0-19081 GCA_038092515.1 Boletus subparvulus | reverse complement strand
TTCACTGACTATGCCACAGTAATTGAAAATTCGAATTATTGGTTACTGTCTCGAGACGTGTTGGGAAGGCGCTCTATGTAGTGTCGGGATTTTCTGCACTAGCAGCCCATTTCCTTGAGGTCACACCATAGCGATGCGGAACAGAAGTTCAAGCCCAAGTCGAGAACGAACCCGAAAGCCGCATCAGCAGGACTTTATTGAATCGTCAAGACGATGACACGCTTCATAGCTAGTAAGCTTGCAATTGAATCTGGGACAGTCTTACACGTCCATTTTCACAAGCAAACGAGATCGCGTGACTCTGTCGGTCCCACAGCGACCAACATGCATGCAGTCCCGTAAAAGCAGTCCAACTCTTCCTGGTTTCCGTACGCCATCGACAAAAACGGGGACTTGACTTCCACCGAAGATTTCATCGGCGTGATCTCCAACACCTCCGTGACCGGGTCCGTGTAAAACGGTTTCAACCACGAGTATCCGTCACGGTAATCATCGTCATCGACATCGACATCGTCATCGTCATCGTCATGCTCAAAAAGTCTTGGCTCAAATTCGTCTCCGACGAGAACGATGCCTTCGACTTGCTCGATGGTCAACCCGTTGAGGGTCTGTCGAAGGTAGTCGCCGGACGATGACTCGTAATCCATCCCCCTAGCGTCCGCGTCAAGTTCATGGGTGGTGATGAGGTTGACCTGGGGATCTGTAATCCCACGATAAAACAACCGGAGAGAATGACGGAGGCCAAGCTCATCGCACACGTCCGCAAGCGCGCGGTCCGATCCTTTCAGCTGGTCCCCCAACGGGCCAAGCAGATCGCGGCCGGTGTGGACGTACTCGTGGACGAGACCGAATCCAAGATAGCCGCCCTTTGGGAGTTTCGATTTATCGTTCAGTAGATCGACAAGCGCTTGCTTGAGTTTGATATGGATCGGAGTGGGAAGCAACGACGCGCTGGGGAGGGTAGGAATATGGTAGAGGTTGTAAGTGAGTGTCACGCGATATCCGGAGGTGACGGGTAAGACCTCGTGCTCGGTATCACCGAAGAAGGCGACGAAGCAAACAGAGGGCTCTTTGGCACTCGCAAACTTGTCGGTGAAATCGAGAGTCCACTCTTTTTTTCCTTGACGAAGTACGAATTGACCACCCTCGTGCAGAGTGGGAAGGACGACGACCAAGGTCCCGAAGATGTCCTGATCTCGTGGCGTGTCCTTGTGAGCCTTGAAGAAATCTCCCTTTCCTGCGACACGATGAGTTTGAGTCGAGAACGATGAAGGAGTCAGTAACCGGAGTGCTCACCATAGACATTCAACTTGTACAGCTCCACGTCCATCTTCGCATGGCTCTGAGTGAGCAACGCCTTTGATACCTGCTCGTGAATTCCGAGGCTACGTGGATCAAAGAGCGTCGAAAACGAGATGAGATCCATCGTGCCCGCTTTCCGATAGGACTCGTCACTGGCAAGAACGTTCTCCCCATTACGGCCGAATTCTGCTGGTTTGCAAGCACGATATAATTCATCGAGGTGGTCAGCTCCAGCATTGGAAAAATCGACACGACTACACACTGGTCAGACCCAGCACTTGGCTTGACAGGGGAACAAGTGGCTTACCGAAGGACGTCACCGTGGGTGTAGTATAGAAGGCGCTGATAATCTGGGATGACGCATATTCCGCTGTAGAACGGGTCGCGGTTCCACAACGCGATCCGCAGCTGGAACTCTTTGTAGATATCCATGGTGAGGAGAGAGCTGTAGTGCTTGCAGACAGTCCCACGTCACTTTCATCGACGTTTTATAGTCATTTTGGATTCCGTATTGGGTCACAATGGGCTGGTGATAAACAATTCGAAATTCAATCCTGATTTGTGAGGGACAACGCTGATTATTTTACAACGAAATTACGTATGTACTAATCACTGTGTCCGTGCTTCCTGCCAGCCTCGTGTTGATTATCGAGTCAGTCCATTTTGAGACATGACTCGAGTCGACGGATCCTATGTTCCTAATTTCCTAAACATGTCTCAATACATATAGATACAGATCTGAGCCTTCCGACGCAGAATGAACCTGTATGTACACCCTGGTAGTTTCACTCACTGTGTCCACAAAAAGGCAGGAATTAACGAGTGGAACAACTGCTGGAGGATTCAGAAGAACGGCCGGATGAGCCGATCTGAGTCAGGTTGACGCATGTGAGGCTACTCCTTACTCAGTAACTTCCCGCCACCATAAAAAGTGGCGCTCCTTTTTCACTAACTACCATGGTGCAGACGAGGTCCGCTGCACAGAAAATCGAGTCGGGGCAGGTTCACAACGACGATGGAATAGTCGCTCCCATCGAACATCTCTCTGGAAATCGTGGCCCATCACCGGCAAAGAAACGTCGACGAGATGGCAGCACGGCGGCTCCCAAGAAGCGGCGAAGAGGAAAGCCAGGTGAAATATGCCAATTGAACCTCGACGTGCTGTTCCTTGTACGCGAAAACTCTTGGTGCTTCGACCGTTTGCTGACGGACGCGACGGTGATAGATTGCTGCATACATCCACCCCATAGACCTCCTCAACCTTGCACGCACATGCAAATCTCTTCGACAGCTCTTAATGGACAAATCCTCGGCGTTCGTATGGAAGACCGCCCGCCGCCAAGCCAAGGGCCTTCCTGACTGTCCGGTCGACCTGACCGAACCGGAGTACGCAAATCTCGTGTTCTACGCCCGTTGCCACGTACGTACGGACCCTGCCGATGATCTTGGCCGCTCTGAGATGTGGCATAGGCCTGTGAAAAATATACGCCTACTGTTCTCTGGCGAATACGTCGCAGGTATTGTCTGGATTGCAGAATCGGACGGTAGGATTCTATGAGGATTTCGGTTTAGGATTGGAGTTCACAAAGAAAGCAGGCTTTGCTCTCTGTCTTCGTGCCAGGACGTCATTCGCAGTAACGATGTCCTGGCCACGGAACAAATCATAATAGAAGGCGGTATGTTGCCTGGTCATTTGAATCATCACGCTACTGGACCACGTTGCAGAAACAACAACATGTGTTGACAGAGAGCAGATGGAGTCATTAACGTACGATTATAATCATTCCTCCGACAAGAAGCAATTTCTAAGGGACAAGCACGAACAATATGTCGCTATATGCATGGTTCGCTTGATTTTTAATGATATCTTTTTGGTCCGCCCTTTTGATCGGCTTATAACAGCACGTCCATCAATGCGACAAATGGCAGAGGGATAAAGCATCTGAACGCAAAGTCGATCTCAATGCGCGTCGGAGAGAGCGAGAACACAGGTTAGCCCTTTTTCTTGGCACTGATGCTTGCTAAATCAACCTGGCATAGCATCTTCGAGCGTCTCAAGCAGCTCGGATATGAGCGCGAGGTTGCATATTTTGGCTCCTATAGAATCAAGACATCCTACAAGGCGATCTTTAGGAAATCCAAACCGCTCACGGACAACGGTTAGATTTCGCCGAATGACATAATATGGACTGAGAGTTGACTTTCAAGATGGCAGAATGGAAGCGCATTTGGCCCGAATGGCTCGACACCATGAACAACTTCCGGTCCCAACGACTAAATCAGGTCGTTTACCAATCCCGTCGACAATCATTGGCATCCGAATACACCAACTACGTGACGCGTCCATCGCCGAACACACCAGCATTCGACCTTCTTCCACACGTAGCTGACATCGCCTGTTTCCCCCCTTTTAAAAACATCATCAGGGCTCCCGAAGGAACGCAGATGAATGATAAGCCATTTGAATCTGCGCTTGCACAGCTACCTGAACTAGTTGACGAGTGGAGGAAGAAGCTCGACGCCGAAGTTGCTGAGCTGGTCAAGATTCCTTCTCACTTATCCTTAAAAGACACTTGCGACGGTCGGGTTGTGTCATCGACCAGCACAACAAGTTCGGAACCGTCCCAAACAGCCACAGACAAACTACGCCTGGCCTGTGCACTGTTCAGTAACGGTATGAAAGGCCCTTTCACTCATCCTGAGGTATTCTTCAGCTCCATGCATAATAACAAATATCCGATGGGTGGTGAGGAACGCATTGGGTCTATCCACGACCGATACGACATCAAATATATGGCAGAAGCTCCACACGTCATCCATGCCTGCGGACTAGATCCAAATGTGGCCACTGCGGATGATATGGATCGCCGGAATGCTCGACTGAAGTGTTTGTCTTGCAAGGATTCGCATGTCAGGCGTTGGAGAAATGCGGTGCGTCTTCCTCTTTGCTGCGTAGTATTCCGTGAGGCTAAGTATTGATGTTGAATGGTGGACGATAGGTGTGGCATGCTCATGGCTATCATCAAGGTTGGGGAGTGTATTGTGAGTCACCACGCTGGCAGGTTGTCAGCGACGAGCACGTGGCCACCATACAGGCTGCTGAGCTGTCGCTCCAAAACCTGAAGGGATTAATTCCGGGTATGTTGCGGTGCTTGATATGCCTGCCTCGTGTAGGGGGCGCCATGTATGATTGTGATATCAGAGCTCACCTCAAGTATACGTGAGTTATTGCATCGTTGCTTTTGTACAGGCAAGCGCTCAACATGGCAAATACAAATATAGCCACAACATCGAAGAAGCGGACGTCCAACGAGATGTCCACTACGCATCTTTGGGCGACATGTATTATTCGGTGGAGATGAGTGAAATTGACGTTCAAGCAGCCTCCCTACTTTGAGGCTTACTATCAGATGACCCGGCTCTGGCCATGGGTATCGACTTTTTGGTTGTACATCTGATAAATGGTCTGTCTGTGGGTGCACATTTATTTCATTTACAGAATTTTTCCATTGCACGTGATTACTTACCTCTTGGTTTCGGTGTCCCTTCTCGCATGCTTTTTGCCTCGATCAGACCACCTCTTCTTTCGCTACTTGGCTTGATGCATTTAAGGGCCCCGTATCACCGTTATTTCGCTGCCGCTTACATTATCTTGAAGCGTCTTCCGGTGTTTTCAGAATGTCCGAGCATGTACATTAGATTACCTCGTCTCGTCGAATTTATCACTTTTTCGATGCAGGAACCCTTGGGTTGACCTTGGTTGCTCTGGGGCACTATGACTCGGCTTTGAAGCTAGGTGATAGAGTCACAAGGGATAGGTTCAAAAGGTCGACAGAAGTGAACTTTCAAACCAACGCGTTCTAAATCCAGCTTCCCCTGCTTAGATCGCCGTAAACCGGAAAGTGGTCCATGAATAGCAGCGTGTTCGCCGACGACATGCATGTATGAGACCCGAAGAGCAGAACGAATACATCGTACATCCACCTCGATGCCATCGCCCAACCAACCCTCGCGCACACAGCGACTAAGATGACACTTCCATCGGCGTGTGGCCACTGGCAACGATCACGTCTTCCGCCGCAGACCGTCGCGCCATGCGTTCCGCCGCTTGCGCTTGTAGCAATTCGACTTCCTGGTGCAACTTTGCCTACCAAACGATCAGCCACAGCACGACGTCGCCCGAATCCACTCACCACCTTGGACTCGAGCTCGACCCTGTCAAAGATCGAATATGCGGGTACGGGGGCCGGCGGGGTCACGAGAGCACCTGGCAACGGCATGAGTTGGCGTACATGGGTTTCGTGAGCGGGAGAGTCACCAAAAGCAGCCTTTTTGAAGACGGCTTCCATGAGCTCGTGGTTGCGTTTATACCGCGTGATCGCGAGCGTCCGTGTCGATATCATCTCGAACTCGTCTAAGGCATCGAGAAAAATCGCTATGAGGATGCCTCATATCCAAAATAAAATGACTCATCCCCACCTGCAGAGTCGTCGTCGTCCAACCGAGGTGGACCAGGCCGCTGCTACGAAAAAGTCCAAGAGACATCGTCAGCTTACGAGCACGGTCAGACGAGAGCGCAAACGCACCGCGGTACTTTGTTCCCGTACACGCTCCCGTTCTCGCCGTCTCTCCAGTGACTCCATGTTGCTGTTCTGCTGCGCCAGCATGGCTTGTGGGTTCATACTTATCCCCTGCGGGCTCATACCCATGGCTTGGGGGTTCATGCCCTGTGGAGCCATGCCCATCCCTGGCTGATTCATCCCCATCGCTTGAGGGTTCATGCCTATCGGACCTTGGGATGGAGGTGGGCCAGCGGAAGGCGGAAAGGCTTTCTGTCCAGCTTTGTCCCCCATGACGTACACGGGAGGCTCGGTGATCTGGCGGAGCGGATATTGTCGTACGGGCGAATTCAACAGTGAAGGAACGGTCTCTGCAAGTATATCAGTATCGGAAGTGGAAAACGATAAAAGACCTCGGGAACGTGGCTCGAAATGTGTACTATGGTCGGTACGTTCACAATCCATAATTCCAAAGTGCCAACGACCAACAAGGAGACTCGTGCAAGACGAAGAGAACGTTTGGCGAGTTAAAACCAAAGAAAGAAAAAAATATTTTTGTCGTTCAAACGTCGTGGCGCATGTAAACCCAGTACGGGCGATAAGGAGGGAGAATGTAGGGTATCTGAAACACGAGACTCATATAAGAGCAGAGTGCCTAGACTCACGAGTCACTGGTCCACGTGTGTAATGCACGAGCGTGATCTGTGGATGACCACCCTTGACGAGGCGGTACCGACGTCGGACACGCCAAGCTGTCATCTCCTGCGCGTTGGGGACGAACCCATATTTTATTTCCATGATTTCGATCTCCTGAATAAACAAGTTGCCGGTGATCAACTGATATGGCTTGGAGGAGGTGTAGTGTACGTACCCGGTTGCCGGGTGCTGGGAGCGCGTAGCGCGTTTCTTGGTCTTGATACCGGATACCGTCATTTGGGAATTGTGCGGGGTTGGGGAGAAAGATAACGACTACTTGGCCGTCTGCGATTAAAATTAACACGTCAGTGCGTTGTTCGAGTCCTGTCACGTGCTGGCGTACCGACGGGCTTGTCAATAAACGTCCATGAATATGGAATGGTGAGGGATAGTTGTGCAGCGCGCGCAAGCATGTTTGCCGCAGCCTCGACAGTCACGTTTGGATGAAGGCCGAGGTTTTCTGGAAAGCGAAGGCATGGAGGATCGGGAAGTGGTTGTTGAAAAGACATGTCAGCACAGTTGCAGTCCTGTTTTGGATAACTGCGCGGGCGGTTGTTTGGATCGAAAGCTCATGCCAAACACACACATCTCATCACGTGTTGAAGGAAGTAAAAATACACAAACGGTCGGCTAACAAATACAACTGAAACAAAAGTCCTACGGAAACGGATATTCGCTTACTCCCCATCAAACACATCAAAGGGGAGTTTCCAGCCCTTGCTGGGGTTCACGACACGCTTCGGCGGGTGTGAAGCAGCAGCCTTTTCGAGCCTTTCAAAGTCCTCTTGAGGAATTTCAAAGACTAGTAATAGAGGCAATTAGTCTTTACTTCCTAATTCGCAGTCGTGAATGTGAAACATGCTGTGGAAGTTCTCGACCATGCGAGACCATGTCACGCTCTTGGGGAGAACAACTGTCTGTAAACCAGCAGTCAGGTCCGTCCGAAATGTCATGTGATAGTACTTACGCCACGCTGGACATGCCACGATACTATGATCACTTGCGCGGGGGTGATGCCAAGCTTGCAAGCAATGTCTTTTACCTGGGAATATGCAGTGAGGGTTCGTGAGACACAGGATTGAGCGAGAGTCTCGTGGACCTCAGGAATGGCGAGAGACCTTCTGACTTGTTTGCTACCGAGTGGCGAGTATGCTTCCAGTAAAAGACCATTCTCTTTCGACCACTAAGTAACATCATCAAGTAATGATCTAGAAGTGGTGCATACATGCTGCAAACCCGACCTTGAGGAGCTCAGGTTGAGGATTCCAGAAATTAAGCTCGACTCGATTGACAGCTGGCTGATACTTCAAAGGGCTAGATGTCAGATTCTGGATCCTGTGGAACAAATGAAGATATGATAATGGAGCAAATGAAAATCCATGCTGACAAACCTTCGAATGTTGAAGCTGGACGTACACATCTTGAGAGAGTATTCGAAAGGCAACGAGTGTGATGCTCACTTGCTAATGCCGATGTTTCTGATCTTGCCTTTGTCGACCAATTCCTCGAGTTTCTGCCAAGTCAGATAGGGATCTGCGGTGAGGTCCTCATCTAAGATTTTGCTTCCATCTTTCTTGAATGCGACAGGCCTGACAGCTCTAGCGTCAAGTGAAGCACATGGTGACATAAACTGAAATACCAATGTATAAGGTACAAGTCGAGATAATCAGTGCCAAGTTTAGAGAGCGAATCGTCGAGAATGGGTTCGATGTCCTCGGGAGCATGGAAGTTGTTCCAGAGCTAACAGGTGAAGATCAATACATCGGATATTCAGACGGAAGAGCGACTTGCCTTGGACGTTAGCCAGATTTGTTCACGCGGTACGTCGCTCTCTTTCAGAGCCTGCCCGACTTCAGCTTGATTCTGAACAATCTCTCAGGACTGTCCCCTAGCTTCGTATAAAAAGGGGGTACGTACCCTATAAATCCACGCTTCATCGAGGTGTCAGTAACCAGCATCTAACGCCGTCTGTGCTCGTTAGCATTGCTTGAGAAAAATGTGCAAATCGGTGTACATTGACGGTGTTTCCAACCTCACCCATTCCGGCCTGCCAAACGCCTATACGACCTAGGTGAACCCTCACGCGATCAACATGCCATAAATCTATCTCCTACCGAGAGCAACAGAGGGAATTTTATCCCCAGATGGCAACGTGTAGTGAGATGGAAGCCTCTCCAAGTTACTCTGGTTCCTTCGTGGACCATAGCATGTCATCCAGAAACCCCTGGAGCGTGTGAGCCGCACTGCAGAGCATGAAGCGAACATAAGTGCGGCTAAAGAGATCAAGTAGAGAAAAAGCCTCTTCTTTCCGAGGGGTTTTCTGCGGTGGGTAAACAACTCTCCTTCGTCGTCTTTGTCGACGGTGGGGACAGGTTCGTAGCGTGATGGGAAGGCCATCGTTCAGTCGCTGGGATAAACGACTGAGACTCGGAGCCCCTTGCTAATATTTGCACGTGACCTTGCGTCATTATTACCCGAACCATGTCGAACCACGGTGTGATACGCATCCTTAGATTGATCAAACCAGGTGGCGAGAGAACAAGCGAGAAAGGACACAGAAACAAAGAGATGTGATCATTGATCATACAACCAAAAGGTCGAGACCCCAGCATCAGTAGTGGCGAGGCTCCCTGGCCGTCACTTGTCCCCCTTCTTCAACCATTTCCACCGAAAACATCTCGTGGCTCGTGCCCAAAGGCGTGTAGTGTACACCTCGTTGGACGTCCGCTGCTTTGATGTTGTGACTACATTTGTAGTTGCCACGATGAGTGCTTGCATGTACATACACGAGCGAGGATGCAATAACTCACGCATGCTCGAGGTGAAGTGTGATATGATAATGAGACATGGCATACCCTACATGAGGCAGGCATACCAGGCACCGCGACATGTCTAGTAGAGTTAATTCCTTCTGGAACGACAGCTCGGCGGCCTGGATGGCGGCCACGTGCTCGTCACTGACGACCCTAGCGCGGTGCGCTGAAAAACCTTGATGATAAGCATATGCATGCCACAGCTATCGTCCAGCATTCAACATCAACGCTTAGCGTCAAGGGTACTACACACCAAAGAGGAAGACGCACTGCATCTCTCCAACGCCTGACACGCGAATCCTTGCAAGATAAACACTTCAGTCGAGCATTGCGACGATCCATATCATCCGCAGTGGCCACATTGGGATCCAGCCCGCAGGCATGGATTACATATGGAGCTTCCGCTACGTATTTGATGTTGTATCGGTCGAAGATAGACCCAGTGCGTTCCAAGTCCAGTTCATCACACCTCGGATAATGGTAATGATGCATGGAACTGTAGAATACCTCAGGATGAGTCAAGGGGACCCTACCATCCCTGAACAGTGCACAGGCCAGGCGTAGTTTGTCCGCGGGTGCTTGGGATGATTCCGAACCTATTGTACTGGTTGATGCCACAACGCGATCATCGGCAGTACCTTTCAAAGACAAGCGAGAAGGAATCTTGACCAGCTCAGCAACTTCAGCATCTAGCTTCTTCCTCCACTCGTCAACAAGTTCAGGTAGCTGTGCAAGCGCAGATTCAAATGGATTATCATTCATCTGCGTTCCTTCGGGAGCCCTGATGATGTTTCTAAAAGGGGGGAAACAGGCGACATCAGCTGCGTGTGGAAGAAGGTCGAATGCTGGTGTGTTCGGCGACGGACGCGTCACGTATTTGGCGTATTCGGATACCAATGAACGTCGGCGGGAGTCGTAAACGACCTCATTTAGTCGTTTGAAACGGAAGCTGTTCATGGTCTCGAGCCACTCGGGCCAAACGCGCTCCCACTCTATCATATTGACGGTCAACTCCAAGTCGATGTTACGTCATTCGGTGAAAGCTAACCTTTGTCCGTGAGCGGTTTGGATTTCCCAAATAGCGCCTTGCAGGACTCTTTGATACTATACGAACAATATACAACCTCGCGCTCGTATCCAATCTGCTTGAGACGCTCGAAGATGCTATAGCAGGTAGATTTAAAAATCATCACTGCCAAGATCAAGGGCCAACCTATTTTCTCGTTCTCGCTGACGCACTTTGAGATCGAGTTTGCGTTCCGATGCTTTAGCCCTCTGCCATTCTTCGCATTGATGGGCGTGCTGTTATGAGCCAATCAGAGGGACGGACGAAAAAGAGACTTTTCAAAGTGAAGCGAACCGTGCATGTAGCAAAATATTGTTTCTGCTTGTCCCTTAGAAGTTGCTTCTTGTTGGAAGAATGATTATGCTCGTGCATGAATGACTCCATCTGCGCCCTGTCAACCCATATTGTCGTTTCTGCAGCGAGGTTCAGCGGCATGACGTTTCAAATAACGAGGCAACATACTGCCTTCTATTGTAAGTTTTTCCGTGGCCAGGACATTGTTACTGCGAATGACCTCGTGACACGAAGACAGAGAGCAGAGCCTGATTCATTTGTGAACTCTAACCCTATACTCAAACATCCGTGGAATCCTACCGTCCGACTCTGCAATCCGGACAATACCTGCGACGCATTGCCCAGAGAACAGTTGGCGTATATTTCCCACAGTCCTACAAAACGGTTCAGAGCAGTTATATCCATCGGCAACGGTCCGTACGTACGTGGCAACGGGCGTAGAACATGAGATTTGCGAATTCCGGTTCGGTCAGGTCGAGTGGACAACCAGGAAGGCCGTTAACTTGGCGGCGAGCGGTCTTCCATATGAACGCTGAGGCTTTGTCCATCAGGAGTTGTCGAAGAGATTTGCATGTGCGTGCAAGGTTGAGGAGGTCTATAGGATGTATGTACGCAGCAATCTATCACCATCGCGTCCGTCAGCAACCGGTCGAAACACCACAAAAAATGGCATACAAGGAACAGCACGTCGAGGTTCAGTTGGCATATTTCACCTGGCTTTCCTCTTCGCCGCTTCTTGGGAGCCGCCGTACTACCTTCTCGTCGACGTTTCTGTTTCTTTGCCAGTGATGGGGCGTGATTTCGCAAGGGATGTTCGACGGGAGTGACTATTCCGTCGTCATTGTGGACTTGCCCTGACTCGATTTTATTTGCAGCGGACCTCGTCTGCACCATGGTAGTTGGTGTGAAAGGGGCAACTTTCGATGTCACGCTGGGTTAGGTAATACGGGGCCAATTGCACACACACACGCAAACAACGCGTCCACTGGGGGGCGCAAATGATCCATTGCAGTCTTCACATATTACAGGCGTCTGAATCTCATCTGCGACAACATATAGCTGGAGTGGCAACTAAAAATTGGTCCCGTCACTCTCGGAGAGTTCGAACAAATGATTTGCAAGGACTTTGTCAGTCCCGGGCCATATCTGCATTCTGCGATTGACAAAGAAGTCGACGCCGACACCCATTGATTTGGCAAGTCACGCACCCATGAAGGCGATGTGGATGTGCAAAGCCTTCGAAAAACAAGAGAAAGAAAGGCCCGTTTGGTCGTCACCGTTCCAAGGAATGGTGAGTGTGTCGCGTCGAACGCGACGGCCCTACGATCATCTTTGCAAGTCCCATATCACCTTTACATCAAAGAAGGCCTTTCTTACCCTACCTCCGTGCCCCCACGAACGAGAACTTCTTTACGCCGCAACTGCCGCGGCTGCAGAGACACAAAAGGCCGCTTCTCAAGTCGCTTCTCAAGTAGTTTTACGGGTTCATTCACAGGTGGGCGGAAGCAAGATCTTGCATGTATCGCACCATACACACGTCACCCAGCAATCTCACCATACGCAATTGACGTAGTCCACTCACCAGTCTTGCCAAAATCGTTCTCAATGTTCTCAAGCTCCTGGTGACGAGGACGGTGCAGCGACCCCAATACCTTCGCGTCCTCCCTCGCCCTCTTTCTCACCGAATGCAGCTAACGAGCAGATGGTTGCTGAGATGCTTATGGAACGTGGTGCTGCCGATCGCACTTCATATGCGCGGAGTACTTTGGAACCTGAGACCGTGAACTCTCACTTTCATCTTGAAGTTTCATGACATGGTTTCGTCCATCATTCACCACCAGCTAGACGATATGAACATGGACGGGATGTTCGTTTCCATTTCAAAGCTTACGACGTTTATCATTCATTTTTTACACTTGATTAAACAGTATCGCAGGTCGTTCCGTGACCATGACCCACATGTCCGGGACTACGGTATGGGTATGTACGCGCGCAATAACAGGTGAGGATGAATAATACCCAAAAGGCGCACGAACTTGAAGGACATGGGGAAAGTCGATATGTATCAGTTACCGAATGCACGGAATGCAAAGCAAGGATTGAAAGCGAACGAAAACATACTAGAACTAAGCACCGAGATGGATATAAAGAATCCGTTGATCGAGTGGTACATCCACAGATCTCATCGTCTTGTTCAGCGCGAACGCTGCCCGGGTGTGATCCAGACGACCAGACTCGTCCACCATATGTTTATAGAACGTCGGCGTGATCTTGTTCGTCTCAGCATCGTCCACCGCCCACATCGTCCCGATCACAGAACGGAAGCCAACGAACTGCATTGCCGACGCAAGATGGATCACCTCGTCCGGACTCTCTTCGTCTCCGACAGTCGTATGACACGCAGAGAGATACGCAAATTCGGGATTCTTCAAATTGCAACCAATAAGCCGTTGGATTGTGAAGTGCCCGTCGTGCAGAGCGAACGCGGACTCGAACGGCTGTTTCCGATTTGGGAGACCATGACACGCAAAGTGGACCCATTCGTTCTTGCCAAGTTCCTCAATGACCCTAGGAGCACAGGATTCCTCTCCATTTATACTCGTGAATGTGGCGAGGCCGTCGACGCACTGACGAATGTTGTCCAGTTCCGCGCCTACGGAAAGGAGTTCGCTCTCGCCGGCAGCTTTGGCTTGACCGATGGCAATGAAATGTTTTTGTCCAGTTGCAGAATTCGACGGATCGCGCCGTCTGGCACGGATTAGGGCGGACAGGGTTGGGGTGTAGGACGAGATGAAGAGATGAGGGAGATTTCGTTGGCCCTTCCTATATGGACCAGCAGCGTGCAAAGGCAACACAGAGAACTCGCCGGTGGGACACCACCAGATGCGTGATTGACATGGATAGTGCGCCTGGAGGCAATCCACAATGGGCGAAACGATGTGATCCCAAAGTTTGCGTAAGAAGGACGCGAGCTCTCTCGTCACATCGGCCCTCTTTGCGCGCACAGTCAAGGTATGGAGCTCCGTTGACAGGTCTCGAACATCGTCCCGAGTGATCTGCAATGGAATATGAACAGGATCTCGATCGTGGGAGACGATGAGCGCGTCACAGCTATACTTGCTCGCATTGACGACGATGACGGGTCCCCTACTCGCTGCGCGTTGGAGATCGGGGAAGAGCGAGGGAAGAAGGAAACGGGAGAGACCAGGTATGTTGCGAATATTGGTTACGACTTCCTGTAGTTTGAGGTTCAGACGGCATAGCCGTTCATGCTGATCTGGACCAGGTGAATTGAGGGAATTGCGAATGAGCAAGGCCAGCCGGGTGAACTCGTCTGCCAACGTCTTTCCTGCCGGGCTTGATACTATGACATCATCCAGGGGAGAATGGAGTCGGGTAAGCTGATTCCAAAAGACACCCCTGCCTTGTTCGACAAGCTCGACTGCACGGGCAGGGACAAGTTGACGAAGACACGCTGAGAATGCGTCCACTGCGAGCGACGACGTGTGGTTTTTGAGGATGACATGATGCTGAGGCAATGACGGGAGAGCGACCAAATGTTGAATGAGTAGTCGAAGACAGGTTTCATATGCGAGGAGTAAGGAGGGGTGCTGGAAAACCTCAGCCGCACGGGCCCATGCCCCGGCAGCAGATAAATCATCGGAAGACACAATTTGGGGCACATGTGCGAGTTGAGCGAAGAGACTGAACACCTCGTTCTTATCCTGTAATTGCTTCCATAGTGTGAACCGATCACAGAGATGGCGTGCAAGGTTCTCCAATGTATGTGACCGATGAGGGTGCCTGTGCGGGCGAAGGCCAAGCGCTTCTCGGTCGAGGACAATGGCCTCATCGAGGTCCTGCAATGCCCCGAGCTGCTTGTACCGAGTGGAGAGAGCAATTGCAAGGTTGTTCAACGACATTGACCGACCAGGGTGCCCTTGCGGGCGAAGGCCGAGTGCTTCTCGGTTGAGGACAATGGCCTCATCGAGGTCCTGCAATGCCCCGAGCTGCTTGTACCGAGTGGAGAGATCAGCTGCAAGATTGTTCAACGACGTTGACCGACCAGGGTGCCCTTGCGGACGAAGGCAGAGTGCTTCTCGGTCGAGGACAATGGCCTCATCGAGGTCCTGCAATGCCCCGAGCTGCTTGTACCGAGTGGAGAGAGCAATTGCAAGGTTGTTCAACGACATTGACCGACCAGGGTGCCCTTGCGGGAGAAGGCCGAGTGCTTCTCGGTCGAGGACAATGGCCTCATCGAGGTCCTGCAATGCCCCGAGCTGCTTGTACCGAGTGGAGAGAGCAATTGCAAGGTTGTTCAACGACGCCGACCGATCGGGGTGCCCTTGCGGGCGAAGGCCGAGTGCTTCTCGGTCGAGGACAATGGCCTCATCGAGGTCCTGCAATGCCCCGAGCTGGTTGTACCGAGTGGAGAGATCAGCTGCAAGATTGTTCAACGACGTTGACCGACCAGGGTGCCCTTGCGGGAGAAGGCCGAGTGCTTCTCGGTCGAGGACAATGGCCTCATCGAGGTCCTGCAATGCCCCGAGCTGCTTGTACCGAGTGGAGAGATGAACTGCAAGGTTGTTCAACGACGCCGACCGATCGGGGTGCCCTTGCGGGCGAAGTCCGAGCGCTTCTCGGTCGAGGACAATGGCCTCATCGAGGTCCTGCAATTCCCCAAGCTGGTTGTACCGAGTGGAGAGATCAACTGCAAGGTTGTTCAACGACGCCGACCGATCGGGGTGCCCTTGCGGGCGAAGGCCGAGTGCTTCTCGGTCGAGGACAATGGCCTCATCCAGGTCCTGCAATGCCCCGAGCTGGTTGTACCGAGTGGAGAGATCAACTGCAAGGTTGTTCAACGACGCCGACCGATCGGGGTGCCCTTGCGGGCGAAGGCCGAGTGCTTCTCGGTCGAGGACAATAGCCTCATCGAGGTCCTGCAATGCCCCAAGCTGGTTGTGCCGAGTGGAGAGATGAACTGCAAGGTTGTTCAACGACGCCGACCGATCAGGGTGCCCTTGCGGGCGAAGGTCGAGTGATTCTCTGCCGAGAACAATGGCCTCCTCAAGGTCCCCCATCGCTCCCAGCTGGCTGTAACGGCCACTCAGATGAACTGCAAGCAAATTCAATGAGACGGATCGCTGGGGATGACCGGGTGGGCAATTGTCCAGTGCTTCGCGATCAAGGGCGATCGCCTCGTCGATATAACTAGTTCCTCTTCCTTGTTCAAACTTGGCGACGAGAGATTCTGAATGCAACTGTTTGACAACTGGCAGGTACATCATCTCACTGCTCTGCATGGCGACAGAAAGACACAAGTACCTTCACGATGAGGATGCATTGACTCGCGATGTAACCGCTCTTCCCTCTTCGTTTAATCTTCAAGTTGGCGACGAGAGATTTTGCCCATAAATGCAGCTGTTTCACTGGTAGGTACATCAGTTCGCCGCTCTGCGTGGCTACAGGAAGACACAAGTACCTTTCCAATGCATGGTGGCCCACCGAACTTGCTTCAACGCGGTGGTTTGGGAAAACACAGGTATGTTGTGCCCGCGGGCGCCGGTACACAGGTTCTATCACTGACACGCCGACACCACGTGGACTCTGTGTTTGGCGAAAATCCAATTCACTCATCGTGAGGCTACCGCATCCTCCTTATCTTCCTCCTTCATCGCTTTCGGTTGCCGGCGCCTCTGCAGGATGTGGGAGACGCGAGGTGCGATCTCTTGACGAAGTTCTCAGCTTTTACTTTACAAAACGGATCATATTTGTCCTCTTCGTGAGCACATCCCGATTTCTGTGTCGCCAGTTCAATTCTCCTTGGCTCCTGGCCGTCAAGCGCCGTCCACCTTGCCACCATGATGGAACACATACACATCACATGTCAAGTACGTCTTACATTCGTGGTTCATTCCCAGTGATTGGTCGTTGTCTATTCATCAAACGAGTCAAACGGCGGTCGGGGCGCGCAGAAAAGCGATTGTTACGCCCTGCTTCACGGCACTATACATGGATGGATATGACGCAAGCATAGCACGAAAAGGCATGGAGATGCTGTGTGTCCATCGGGAGAGGACACCTTCGTACCGCTCCCCATTCCCGGACATTATGGTATGAGAACGTCAGGTGGTGGATGACCTTTGAAGCAGTTATGAGACCCTTGGCGGGGCTGAGAGGCAAGCAGCGAGCGCTTGGTGGACGCGGCCATGAGGGAAAGTCTGGTGATCTTGCAGGGAGAGACCATCCTTTCGATCGTTCCAGTTCACCACCACCCCTCTTATTCACGATCTCGCCCGCCGAGGCGTAGAGCTTCACAATATGATTTAGGAGTATTAATTGGGAATGGTACTACAGTATGTACGCAGTTGCAATGTGCAACTTGAATGGTTGAATGGTGACTTAGATTCCGTCCGAACCACACTGCTGGCAGTGATGGGTTCCAGCCCATCCAGGCCCTGCCCTGGAAATCAGGCTTCTGGTCGCTCTCCTCCAAGAAAAAGAGCAAAAAAAGGCAAACACCACGAAAACGTTGACGACTTCATGTTTTCGAAATACCCCACAGGCCGCCACCATTGTCAGGGTGTCCGTGTTGACCAAAATGCAGGGCCACAGATGCAATTCGCATTTCCTGCGTACTATGCACCCGTACATCTTTTGGTGTTCAGCAGCCTGACTCACCTCGCCAAGTTACCCACGCTTATGTTCCGATGGCATACTGAACCACCGCAGGGCCCATAGCAACAGCACCCGCCATCCAGCACCCGCCATCTCCATGCAAATGCCCATCCCCGCGCCACTCCACTGCGCCTCCCCGGGCCATGCCACCGCCCACTGCCCAGATACAGATGCCCCACTCCCACTCCACTCCCTCCCCCATCCCTGCCGCTTCACCGACTTTAACCGTGCCGCCGATCTCCCACCTCGACGACCCCGTCCGCACGGCCGGCCGGACACCCTTTACAGCCTCATGCCCATGCCCTCCTCCACGCCAGCGCCAATCCTGACGTCCAACAGCCCGCTCCCGCTCCTGCCTGCGGACGTATGGCGCACCCCGCCCTACCGACACGTCCTCTCGAACCTCCCCACCGAGCCCCCGGACCTCCTTGATCTCCAACACCGCTCTAAGATGCTCGTCGGCGACCCCGAGCCTGTTCCACGGCCGTCCTCCTTTGGGTCGAGGGACAAGGGGAAGAAGCCTCTGATGGGATTGTTTCGGTCGAGGAGCACGTTGGGGCAGAGCGACGTGTGGGTTTCGAGCAGCCTGAGTCGACAAGGACACGCGCGGGTAACGGCGATCATCATCCCTCCCGCAGGCGGCGCGAGCACGTCAACGATAAACATGCCCCAGCCCCATGCTGCCAATGCGGCCCGTCCCCACGGTTGGCATGCCGATCAGGTTTGATAACACGGGCGACCATGCGGGGTTCGTGAACCGCTCGCATCATCGGGTGATGTACAAGAACAAGATGTACCCGACAACGCTGCACTTGCTCGAGGCGATAAAGTTTACGCACCAGCCAGCCTTGCATGAAAGGATACGGACATGGAGGCGAACGACATGTACCCACTCTTGGGGAGTTTTCAGGACCATGTTCGGTCGGATTGGGGACGGGTGTTTTTGAAAACGGTGCGTGATGCTCTCTCTTTTTACTATCCCTTTTGCTTTTGAGTCGTTTTTGATAAGGCAGGATCGGTACTTAGATGGAGGAAGTGTTGTATCTCAAGTTCAAGTAATGTCCGAGTTTACGGAAGTTGCTCCTACGTACGGGTCTTGCGGACATTGTTTATGCGGACGACAATACTTACTAGGGTGATCGGTAAAACCCTCGTTCGGCTCAGGGAACGACTGCGCTAAGAAAGCGAAAACGGATTCTGAATGTGATGCTCATGTCGCTTGTACGCCAACTCACCCATGCCATGCTTGTTTTTGTTTAACTTTCAAACATACACTTCTCCATCATACCTTTTTGTTTTCGTATAGGATTTACAATCATGACGGGCATCTCGGGGTCAATCGGCGTTTATTATCAGAACGCTTGTGTTCGCTTTTTATGTCCGTTTCCGCTTCCGCTGGCGTCGTTGTGGTGCATCGTACTAGACGCGGATTCAGACGACTCGGCGCTGCTAGCGAGCTGGGCTTTGACGGCCTTGTCCACTGCCTGGCGTCGCACCTTTTGGGGTATCTTGTCAACTCCTTTTTCACCTTGGACCCTCTCCATCGCAATCGACTTGTCGTCTTTGAGAGGTATTCGGCCTGTAAGGTTGGTCATTCTAGTAGTACGAGTACGCGAGTAGGAATAGAATTTTGTCTTTGCTTGAGTGGCTGTGTCTCGGCCAGCTCTCTCTCT
>JBBPQL010000678.1:0-19085 GCA_038092515.1 Boletus subparvulus | reverse complement strand
CCATGGTATATATACATTTGTCCTACTTACAAGCACCTCAGTCATCTTCGTCCATCTAAGACAGCGGCTGAGGTGAGTTTTACTTTTCACTTAGTTTTTACTTCTATCTAATGTACTGTAGCTTGGGACAACTCCTGCCCTCTTCTTAGGTGAATATAGTCGTCTTCGTCCATCTAAGACAGCGGCTGAGCTTGGGACAACTCCTGCCCTCTTCTTAGATTCTGTCAGTGCAGACGCAAAGGACCATTGCAGAGAGAAAATGCCAGCCAGGGGATGTATCATTTCATATTTCTATGTACTTGGTATCCTGGCGACTTACAATGACTTACAAAAACATTTACAACAATGCACGATGTAGGACAAGCAGTGTCTTTGTCTTTCACAACAACCTTGACAATGACAATGACTTACGGCAACCATTGCCCTTGGCAACCTCGCTTTATTCTCAATACAAATTAGTTGTTTCCCTTTTAGTCGGTTTCCAACACAATAGACTAATGGCCTTTATTAGCCCTGCTGCTTTGCTCATGATCACAATCCCGCCACCCCAAGATGGTCATCATTGTGAGTGGTACATTTTTCTCTCTATCCGAAGCTGATGGTGATGAACAGTGTCATATCCGCCTTGTTCCTGCCAATGCACGAGCATCAAAGCCCAGGCATCATCCGTTGCGGAAATCAGTGGTTTGTCAACCTTTATTTCCCACTTTCTGACTGCATCTGACAAGGAGCACAAGACAGCCCATGGCTGGAAGCTCCATATGTTGAAGGAAATGACAAGCATCCTGTTCGCGGTCGCTCTGTTTGGTGTTGCCTGTCACTTGGCAAATTGGGGGCTGCAGGTGATCGTGGCCCCCTTCGTCACTTCTTGAATGGCCCTCTGACTGGCCCTCTGACCAGCCCCTTAGTGGCCCACTCATACATATTCCACAACAGAAGCAAAATTTGTAGATAAATAAGATCTGAAAAATTATCCATGTAATAATAGTCAGAATATGTATCACCTTCACACCATAACTCTGGTATCGAGCCCGAGTTAGAATCTGACCCCTAATATGTTCTTCGGACATATTCGGCAACAAATGCCAACTCTGTGGCAGCAACAAATTGTATAATATATATTGAATATCTTGTGAGATATGTTAACACGACAGATGCTTAGTTATTGTTTAGGATAAATTTGCTCATATTATTCTTCCTCTTTCGGAAGACTAAGTTTCTCCTACAGAGTCAAATACATTTTCTCGTGATGTTGTAGAATATTTATTGCAAACTTATTGTTTTTCCGAGGCGGAATTTGTTTATAACTATGTATTGACTAAGTTGTTGGAACTTATCCGATCTTGCCCGAGGTGTAAACTCCAACACTCCCCCTCAAACGGAAGTGGTCTCTGTAAAGGTTCCAAAGAACAACTGAGAATCTATACGAAAAATGGTGAACGTGAGTGTGCGTCGCACCCGCTCGAGTGGTTACCCGATATGGTAAGTCGCGGCTTGTGCAGGGTACCACTGTCCAAGTGCGCACGGTCGGCCTCAATCGGCTCTAGTGGCCTCGTCTTCGCACCTCGCGCCTCGGGATCGTTCCTGCATCCTCTCTACTCCATATACGACATGTATAGTCGCTCCAATCCGCCCAATCCGGCCTCGACGCGACCCTGTGACCTGATGGGTCCTTCTGCTGGTACTGACTCTTCTAGCCTTTGTTTTGAGTCGTCCCTGTCGACGCGGTGGGTCGACATTATCGGTAGGTGGTCTGGGGTCGATGGAGAGTGGTGTGGACGCCTCAGGTACGTCCGCCGTCCTGCGGTCGCGCCGTCTGTGCTGATCCGTTTCGTGTTCAGCTAGTGGTCGTGTTTCGACTCGTTTCGAGTCGCGGCGTGTGCTGCTCATTGTGCCGTCCTTACCACCTCGTCTCCCCTCCATTCCGTCGCCGTCGCCGTCGCTCTGGCGCTCCAGATCGCTCCCGACGTCTCCCGACTCGACTTGCTCGCCTGGATCGCCTCCCGGACCTCTATCTCGACACGGCGTGTTCGCTTCGTCGACGCGCTCGTTCTCCTGGTTCCTGGAACATTTCCCATCGTATGCGGCGCCGTCGACAATCTTCCGCGCTCCCGAACGCCATCGACGTCCCTCGACTGCTCCAGCTCGACTCCACACCCTCCTGGCCTGGTATCACGACTCGGCACGTTCGTTTCGCTGCCGCTGTCGTTCCCATCATCTGTGGGGCCTTCTTGATAGCTGTGGGGGTTGCCAGGTACGGCCGTTCGCCGCCCGGCTCGTCTGGCTCCTCTCCAGGTCTACCTGGTGAGCGTCGAGCTCGAGGGGGAGTGGAGTGAAGTGGCGAGCTGCGACGATGCACCTACCAGAGACGATGCGGACGCATCAGGAGTGTCAGGGAACGACAAGGACCCTAGGACCCGACCTAAGACGGCGCAGAACGAGTCAGAACGCATCCGAGAACGCATGGAGCAAAGGGACGATGAAGGCTTACCAGAGCGAGCTCAAGACGAGCTAGGCGCGCCGGGAGACGAAGCGGACGCGTCGACAGCACCGGGGTGCGATGAAGACGCTGGGAAGCGGCCGAGGAAGCTGCGGAGAACGAGAACGCGAACGCTCGGAGCAAAGAAAGGAGGAAGACTCGGGGGTTCGTTCCGTCGTGGCGCTGGTCTGTCAGGTGGCTCTGGGGGTTCAGGTATGTCCTCTGGTGGGTCCTCGCGACGTTCTGGACCCTGACGCGCTTCCTCTGCAGCTAAGGTCTTCGGCGCGACTCCCCAGTGCGAGTCGCCGCTGCGCTATTCATTGCGCCGTCGTCGCAGCTACCTCGTCCGCCGTCGTCTCCACCTCCATGGACCTGTAGTCGGCCCTCGACACCTTCTGTATCACCATCCGACCGGTTCGTCGTGTCGGCGTAGCGCTGTTGTTCGTCGTCTGGGCTCCCCGTCTCACGTTCGTCGTCGCGGTTATCCATGCCACCTCCCGGGTCATCTGGTGCGTCTTGGGCATCCCTTGGTGCGTCCTCGTCACGTCCCGACTCGGTTCGTGCACCCGCGTCACCGCCCGACTCGGCCGTTCCACTGGTGCGACCTCTCAACACCCTCGACACCTTCGCCTCGACCCTCTCCTCACCACCTTGCACCCTCACGCTCTCAGCGTCGTCGGGGGGCTCTGTAGGCTCATCAAGGTGATGCGCGTCGTCATCCGTCGCATCTCCAGGGTCTTCCGATGGTCTAGGTGAGTTGGCCTCGACAGCTCGACGCGTTGTCGCCTCGCTGCCCTCTGGTGGTGCCGGATCGTCCGTCTGGCCTATTAGATGCTCCGCGCACCCTCCCGGATCGTGTACGACATCGCCTGGGTCGTCTACGACGCCCGGCGACTCTTCCTCGTCAGCGTGGTCGGTCGTCGCCCAACCTTCTCGCTCCCCCTCGAGCGACGCGCTGATGCGCTCTGGTACATATTGGGGATGCGGTCAAGCTTCGCTCGCCGCGTTCTCGTCATTGTGAGCGTCCGTGCTCACTTCCTGACCTTCCTTGCAGGTCGTCGTGCAGGTCTCCTCGGGCGTGGCATGCGTGTGGTCAACATCGGCGTCGCCACCGTCTTCTTGGCCGTTCCGTGCGATGGGTCCTTTGCTGGCAGCTCCGTTGTCTGCGGCTTCTTCGCCCAGACCCTCTGCATCAGCTCCTTGCCCATTCGCCTCGACCGTTTCCTCGCCGCCCTTCTCGCCTGTCGTGTCAACGTTTTCGTTGGCCACTTCAACCTCTTCGATTCCTGTCGTCTCGGGTTCCTGCGCCGTGACTGGTGCGCGACAAGCTTCAGCGCTGTCGTCATTGTCTTCTTCGACCCTCCAACCCTCCAACTCGGCTATGTAGAAGTATTCAGTGTCGCGTTTTCGTTCGCGACGCCTCGTGTGGCTTGACTTCTCGACTTTCGACTGCTTCGGCCTTTTCACGACTTGTTCGCACTCCCGCGACTTGTGTCCAACTTCGCCGCACCTCCGACAGGTGCCGCCGAACAGTTTTCGTGTGTGCGTGGCTGTGCGCGTGACTTCCATAGACTTCTCGTAGCAGTTTCGTAGATAGGCGAAGTATTCCGGGGCACTACGAAGTCCCATTTGAACCATTTCTTCACTGAGAGGTAGTGGGATGCTGCCAAGGATGATTTCGCCAAAGAGGTTCGCCATGAAGGCACCATGTGGTTTTCCCGTGCTGAAAAGGAAATCTGTGAGGTGAAATCCGGCCGCGAATCCTTCGATAGTTGCACGGTACGCTGTCCAGTTCTGACCATCGAGTTCGAGTGGGCGAGGTTCTTCATCAGCCATTCTGAACCTGCAAATCTTCGTGAGTGAGCTACTGAGCGCAGGCGGGGCTCATAACCTGTAGAATACTCTAGTAGTAGTCACTAAAGTAAGTCTACTCTACGAAGGTTCGAAATAGTACGTGATTAGGTAAGCGGTGGCTATACGACCGAATACCGTTTGCTAAACTCCAACACTCCCCCTCAAACGGAAGTGGTCTACTGAAGTGAAAATAGACATAGAAAGGTAAATATAAAATAGCTTTATAAATGTTCCAAAGAACAATCGAAAATCTATATGAAGAATGATGAACATGAGTGTGCGTCGTGTCACCTCGAGCGGTTACCCGATATGGTAAGTCGTGGCTCGTGCAGCGTACCACTGTCCAAGTATGCACGGTCGGCCTCAATTGGCTCTAGTGGCCTCGTCTTCGCACCTCGCGCCTCGGGATCGCTCCTGCATCCTCTCTACTCCATATACGACATGTATGGTCGCTCCGATCCGCCCGATCCGGCCTCGACGCGACCCTGTGACCTTGTGGGTCCTCCTGCTGGTACTGACTCTTCTAGGCTTCGTTTTGAGTCGTCCACGTCGATGTGGTGGGTTGGCGTGGTCGGTGGGCCGCCTAGGATCGATAGTGGGTGGTGTGGACGCCTAAGGTACGTCCGCCGTCCTGCGCTTGCGCCGTCCGTGCTGACCAGCCTCGTCTTCAGCCAGCGGTCCCGTGTCGACTCGTTTCGAGTCGCGGCATGTGCCGCTCGTTGCGCCGCCCATTCCGCCTCGTATCCCATCCATCTCATTGCCGTCGCCGTCGCTCTGGCGCTTCCGATCGCTCCCGACTTGACTTGCTCGCCCAAATCACCTCCCGGCCCTCTATCTCGACACGGCTTGCTCGCTTCGTCGACGCGCTCGTTCTCCTGGTCCCTGGGACGGTTCCCATCGTATCCGGTGCCGTCGACCACCTTTCTGTGGTCCCGAACGCCCTCGACGTCCCTCGACAGCTCCAGCTCCACTCCACACCCTCCTGGCCCAGTATCACGACTTGGTGCATTCGTATCGCCGCCGCTGTTGTTCCCGTCGTCTGTGCCTTCTTGGTAGCTGTGGGAGTTGCCAGGTACGGCCGTTTCACTGCCCGGCTCGTCTGGTTCGCCTCGAGCCTCCTCAGGTGAGTACTTTCGACTTCTTCGCTTCGAGCGTTCTCGCTCGGGTTCTGACACCTTCCGCAGCTTCCTCGGCATTGTACCGACATCCTCGACGCTCCATGACGCTGCCGACGCGCCTGGGTTGTCTCCCGGGTCGTATGGATCGACTTGGGTCCTCCCTGGTGAGTTCTCTTCTCTTCTTCTCTTCAAGCGTTTGTGCACTCGTACTGACGCGTTCCTAAGCTTCTTTGGCCTGTCCCTAGCGTCCTCGTCGTGCCCTGACGCTCCTGATGCGTTCGAATCGTCTCTGGTAGGTGCGTCGTCGCAGCTCGCCACTTCACTCCACTCCCCCTCGAGCTCGATGCTCGGGGGTTCGTTCCGTCGTGGCGCTGGTCCATCAGGTGGCTCTGGGGGTTCAGGTATGTCCTCTGGTGGGTCCTCGCGACGTTCTGGACCCTGACGCGCTTCCTCTGCAGCTAAGGTCTTCGGTGCGACTCCCCAGTGCGAGTCATCGCTGGCGCTGTTTGTTGCGCCATCGTCGCAGCCTCGTCCGCCGCCGTCTCTACCTCCCTGGACCTGTAGACGGCCCTCGACACCCTCCATATCACTGTCCGACTGGTTCGTCGTGTCGGCGTAGCGCTGTGGCTCACCATCTGGGCTCGCCGCCTCCTCTATGTCGTCTGGTGCGTCCTGGGCATTCCCTGGTGCGTTCTCATCACGTCCCGACTCGGTTCGTGTACCCGCGTCACCGCCCGACTCGGCCGTTCCACTGGTGCGACCTCTCAACGCCCTCGACACCTTCGCCTCGACCCTCTCCTCGCCACCTCGCACCCTCACGCTCTCAGTGTTGTCGGGGGGCTCTGTAGGCTTGTCGGGGTGACGCACGTCGTCATCCGTCGCGTCTCCAGGGTCTTCCGATGGTCTAAGTGAGTTGGCCTCGACAGCTCGACGCGTTGTCGTCTCGCTGACCTCTGGTGGTGCCGGATCGTCTGTCTGGCCTATAAGACGCTCCACGCGCCCTCCCGGATCATGTACGACGTCGCCTGGGTCGTCTACAACGCCTGGCGACTCTTCCTCGTCAGCGTGATCGGTCATCACCCAACCTTCTCGCTCCCCCTCGAGCGACGTGCTGACGCGCTCTTGTATGTATTGGGGATGCGGTCGAGCTTCACTCGCCGCGTTCTTGTCATTGTGAGCATCTGTGCTCACTTCCTGACCCTCCTTGCAGGTCGTCGTGCAGGTCTCCTCGGGCGTGACGTGCGTGTGGTCGACATCGGCGTCGCCACTGTCTTCTTGGCCATTCCGTGCGACGGGACCTTCGCTGGCAGCTCTGTTGTCTGTGGCTTCGTCGCCCAGACCCTCCGCATCAGCTTCCTGCCCATTCGCCTCGACTTCTTCGCCCTCTTCGCCTGTCATCTCAGCGGTTTCGTCGGCCACTTCCACCTCTTTGATTCCCGTCGTCTTGGGTTCCTGGGCTGTGACTGGTGTGCGACAAGCTTCAGCGCTGTGGCCATTGTCTTCTTCGACCCTCCAACCCTCCAACTCGGCTATGTAGAAGTATTCAGTGTCGCGTTTTCGTTCGCGACGCCTCGTGTGGCTCGACTTCTCGACTTTCGACTGCTTCAGCCCTTTCACGACTTGTTCGCACTCCCGCGACTTGTGTCCAACTTCGCCGCACCTCTGACATGTGCCGCCGAACGGTTTTCGTGTGTGCGCGGCTGTGCGCGTGACTTCTGTAGACTTCTCGTAGCGGTTTCGTAGATAGGTGAAGTATTCCGGGACACTACGAAGTCCCATTTGAATCATTTCTTTACTGAGTGATAGTGGGATGCTGCCAAGGATGATTTCGCCAAAGTAATTCCCTGTGAAGGTGCCATGTGGTTTTCCCGTGCCGAAAAGGAAATCTGTGAGGTGAAATCCGGCCGTGAATCCTTCGATAGTTGCACGGTACGCTGTCCAGTTCTGACCATCGAGTTCGAGTGGGCGAGGTTCTTCATCAGCCAAACTCCAACACCATCCACATGTTGAATTACCTTGTGAAACTTCGTCAATATAACATGAAACAACATGAGGGAGGTTGGGGAGATTATAGAGTGCCTGTATCTCAAGTAGAGATAATTTGTGATCAGGATGGATGGTGACATGGAGGGCGGCATCTCGGTGCATCGAAATGAAGCTATTCAGGTTTTCGAAATGGTTGTGGAATGGGCAAGGGCCATGGAATGCATACTCCTTCTCCAGTGCCACCTGTTGAATGAAAGGGTCATCACCTCCTCATGCTCAGCATTGATGATCTTGTCCATTGCAGAGTCTTCTGTCTGCCGCAGAATGATGTAGAGGTCAAAAGTTCTTATGATCTCCTTGTGGTTAAGGATTTCCATGACCTGGTTGTTGTATGTGCAGGCTTGGTGACTTGTGCGCTGAAATGGTGTTTTACAGTGCATAATGAGTAAGTGTTCTGTCATATCAGCAGTAAATTGAATGAGTGCGCCATTTGCTTTCATTTGCCACCTGAAACTCATCATAAGCTCCAACTTTGAAATATTGAAGTGGTTAATTGTACCATTGGCGCCCTTTCGCCCTCCAAGAGTGATGATGCTATGTTTCCTAGCATGAAATTCTATAAGTGCCTGTTCCATGGCAGTGATTGAGGAGTTGGTATGCATGGGATCCTGTGCATGATAAATGAACTCTACCAATGCACAAATAGCATGAATGAAATCGTCAGTTGCTGCTCCAGCACTGTCCAAAATGGGTACCACCATCCTTTCTATATCACGATGGTCTCGCCCAGTCATCTACAGCTGGCGAGAAACATCTGATGAAAAGTGGCAGAAAGAAACATGCTGGTATAAGTTACTAAAGCAGGTGTCAAGTGTATGTGAGCCAGTGACTTCTTTGCACCACTTGAGAATGTGGTCAAAGAAAAACTTGTGGCATGTATGGAGGATCTTGCCCATGAGAAAGAGGGATGGATCAGAGAATTTCCAGTTGTGCCAAAATGGTTTATGTACACCAAGGAGCTTTAGGACCTTGGCAACTTTCTGGAAGGTATTGAGATCCCATGGATCAACTCTCTCGCATAGCTCTTTAATCTGCTGGAGTATGTCATGACCTGTCCAAGGAGGAGATGGGTTGGGGTCACCAAATCGGGGCAACTCGGTGGTGGTCACAGGGAAAGCATTCTTGGATATGCATGCGACGAGCTGTTGCTCAGGAAGGTCTGCAATATATGAAATGAGGGGGATATAACAGTTCTGGATATGTCTGCTGGGATCCATGAGATCGCAGCCCTGATTTGCTGCATCTTTCAGAGATGCATCTAATGACCAGTGGAAAACCTGTGCCTGGAGAAGGGTTTGGAAGTCAGGATGAACCTTGAATGATAATGATGGGATGAATGCAATGCAACACCATGCATGTGACATTGCCTGCATCCTGATATCTGATTGAATGTTGCCTATGGTCAAGAAGACTGGGTGTATTTCTAACCCACCAGTTTGATGTGTGACAGGTGTTTTATCTGAGGCAAGAATGATGGGGATGATCATGGATCCCTGAGGAAGTTGATCCTATGATGCAATAGAAAGTATGTTAGGATGTGGGCGGAGTAACTGTTGCCTGCACTTACCTGGATTGCAAATGCATGGGTCCCCCTAAAGAATTTGCTATACTCCCATTCCTTGCTGCGCATAACCTTGTGAGGATCATACACCATGTAGTTGGCAAATACAAGACATTTGTCGGTCACTTGAAAAACCTTTGAATTAGGTTTCACCCAGACAAGTGGCAAGTGGATTTCCTGAAACTGGAGGACACAGAAGAGAGGAAAAGATGGGAACAGGCACTGCTAAACACATCCCAAGGGATATCAGTCATGTACAATGAATGAAATTGAATATAGTTCGCAGAAAGTGAGGGAGAGTGATGCAACAGTGGATTCTACAATGGACCAAGAGTAGGGCATGCTGTAGAGACTGGTACGTCTCTGTCGGCGTATCCTCCATTTCCCCCACATTCCCAGAATCCCCTTTCACTCTAATATCCTCTCCAACGCACCCTTGACAAGTCCGAGCCCAGCCGTCTTAGTCCGAAGGTACTCCGGTACTCTGGAGCGTCGGTCGTCTCGGTCTTCTATATCGGAACTATCTGTTTGTCCATATCTCATCATCGTTCATTCCACTACTTCTCGGTCCTGTCGTCCTTCCTTGCCACGTGCCTTCCACGGACTTCGGCGATCTCATCATTGTTCCTCTTTAGGTCTTTTAATTCCGGACTGATTACATGTGACGGCCGCTATATAAATGCTCCATTCTGTCTAGACAGATGGTGGCGCCTGTCTGTTCATTTCCAATAGTGTATTTTCATTACCCCTTTGGGTTTCATGTCACGGCTAGTAGTTTCTGGTCATAGTTAGAGTCCGAGAATGCTTGGACTATAATATCCATGTACGGTATTGAAAATACCAGCTCCCTTTTGGCTCACAATTACCATCACTGTCACCGTCTTCAACACCAAATGCAGTAAACCATCTACTGTGTATTTACCATCTCTCTCCTTCATTCCATAGGCCTGAAACCGCTCGGAATATCGGATTAACGCTCGGACTACCACTCGCATTCCGCTTGGACTTGTTCTTAAACGCTGAGTACCATCGATTGGACTTCTCCCGGACTTCTCCCTTTCCTTTTGAGTCTCTTTTGGGATGAATCAATCGTACCCACTAACTATTTCTATACTTGCTATAGTCTGTTGGTAGGTTTTATACCCTTAGGAAACCATCACAGCCGGGTAAGGATCTTTAAAACTGGAGCCCACCGCAAGGGACTCAGAAAGGGATTCCAGAAGATGTCTATGACCCACCCCTTAGCGCCAAGAACTTGAAATTTTACTTGACGAATTCCAGCACCTACAGCTTGGCGATGACTCTGAGTTACTGGAACTGGTACCCCCTCACAACGCACGACATCTCCACGCCGACCTACCTACCTTAGCCGACCTCAAAATCAACCCTTTTTTTGCAGAACCATCTTTATCTTCACCACCCATTTTTAACCATTCCGATTGGTCCAACCCACCTAGTCTGAACACAGCTCCTTCCGATGACCCTGCCTTAATTCAGGAGAACTTACCCGAGTTTTTAACGAACCAAGGGAGCAATAGTGATCGGATTCCTGGAGCATATATACATTCTACGCCTCCTCGAGGAGGATTAGAAAGGATGACACCGTCTATTTCCCCGTTTTCCTCACCATTAACCCCCCTGACACATACAGAGTCTTCCCCATTGTCACCCTCCGAACCCTCATCTTGGTCATTGTCCCCATCCTTATCCTACCTCCTTCAACCCTCCGTTGATCATTCCCTTCGCCCCGACTACAGTCCGACACCTCTACCTGCTTTGCCGACCGATGCCGACCTCTTCAGACTACAGCCCAGCTCATTGCCGTCTACTCTGCTTCGCCGACAAGCTTGTCCTCTGTCTCTAGTCACCCTTCCGCAACTACCCGCCATATTTCCCGCACCACTACCTCCTGCTCCAATGGCCCTTTCCGCATAGATGCCTCTCCGTGGCAGCGCTAGCGCCCTGAAATTTGATGGAAAAACCCCATCGTTATTACCTAGGTTCCTAGAGGATGTTGATATCCTAGGGACCGCCGCTACCCTTACAGATGCCGAAAAGGTTCGGACTTCCATCTGCTATGCTGATCTTGAAGAGTTGGAGGGTTGGGAGTTACTTCCTGAAGCCATTGTCGTACCCGCCGACTGGGCTGCTTTCACCCTCGCCGTTAAAGCACTTTATCCAGGATGCGAAGGTGCTAACCGCTATTGTCAAGCTGACCTCCAATACCTCGTCCAAGAGTAAGGGCTAAGCCTATGCGGACTCTCGCTGACTTTGGCAAATACAAAAGAAAGTTTATGAAAATCACACAGTTCCTGATTAACGGTCAGTTCCTCTCCGAACTCGACCGCAATGCCTATTTCCCCAAAGGACTACCTGCTGACCTCGAAACGCAAGTCCGATACCGACTCCTCATTACCAACACAGTGCACCACCCATCCAACCCATATCCGATAGCGGACACCACCGCGGCGGCCCTGTTTCTCCTAACGGGCGCTGTGCTCCAACCATTTGCTTCCTCCTCTCCCGCTGCTTACACTCTGGTGCAACCCTATTACCCAGCATGGGCCTCACCAGCCTACCCCTCAGCTAGTCCGCAACCTTCAGCACCCGTCGCCGCCCCCACTATCAAGCAGGAGCAATTGGCGTTGCGCCGAACCGGTCCACAGCTCTGCGCCTTCTGCGCCAACCCTACTCATTTTATGGGTAGTTGCCCTCATGTAGAAGGATACATCCGGTCTGGTCAGGCGACTCGCGGCACCAATAACCGCATTCACCTCCCAGATGGTAGATGGATTCCCCGCATCCCTGGGACTAGTTGTCTCAAAGACTGCCTTGACCGACTCGCCGCAGCAGCAGTTCCACCTGCTGTTACCACTGGACTGTTTTCACTGACATACCCCAATACTGACACCGTCCTAGATATAGAGCCATCGGTCTTCACGACCCCATTCCACCAGACCGACGAAGACACCAACTCCGCCCTCACACACCCCGACTTCCAACCCTACATCGCTCAAGCGTTGGCGAATTTCAAAGCTGACAAAGACTGAGGTAAACGACCCCGATTTGATGGTGTTCACATGCCGCCACGAAACCCTCGGCCAGCTTTGGTCACTGAGGAGATCATCTCGCCCACCATTGGAGCATCTCAGACAACCCCCACACCATCATCCTCAAGGTTAGACACGTCGATACCAGCATTGACCTCCGCAATACCTCGACCCTTACCACCATCACTCCCAAAGAGTAACATTCCGAATCACTTTGAAACTGCTAACGCATCCGCTCCTGTGCTGAGTGGGCAATTCAGATATGTATGCCCTATCAAAGACGAAACCACACCCCGTCGCATATTAGACAAGGTGTTGGAGACTACGGTCCCAATACCTGTCAAAGACCTTCTCTCAGTAGCACCGGAGTTTCGCAAACATCTCTGCAAGCTAGCTACCACCAAACACATCCCTGTTACCACTAATGTTGTACAGGTTAACGAGCTCTCTGGTCGCGACCCTGACGCCGTCGGCCAAGAGTTCAGCGACCGAGTTCACCGAAACAATGACGGATTGATAGTTGCGCATCACAGTGTCCCCTTGCGCTCCATTGAGGCAAAGGTGGTTAGCACCGGTAGGACAATTAATGCAGTCCTGGACTCTGGTTTAGAGATTGTCGCCATGCCCAAACGGGTATGGAAGGGTCTTGGACTACCAGTCTGATCGGACCATGTCATGACCATGTCGAATGCTAACACTAGCACCGAATCAACCATCGGAGTTGTCGAGAACCTCGCACTAGATTTTGGTGCCAGAGAGGTCTACATATCTCCAGGTACAGGTGGTACCCTGCGCCAACTTCAACCTACTACTCAGACGCCCCTTCCAATGTCTACTAAGCGCGAAGACCGACGACTTCCCCAACGGCAGTCAGCTCATCACTCTCCACGACCCGAACTCCGGCAAAGCATACAAAATCCCGACTCGTGCATGGACTGAAGGATGCCCAAGATGCCAATGGAAACTACCATGCACAAACCACCAGTCCGTTGTGGAGGTGGGTTTTTAGGTTTCAATGAGCCACCGAAAGGTTGGGGAGATTCACATGCGCTCGCTTCCCTTATATCCTCATTTAACTTCTCGTCCTCCATTCCCCCGGCTCGGTCTATTAAGACCGAGATCTTGGACTATGCCTCGTCACCTTCTTACCAGTTCGCGTCATCCACTCAGACCATTCTGCTACCATCCCACCTTGACGCCCTTACTTCTACCTATACCTTTGACCTCATTACCCATTCCTTGGCTTACAAGCCAGTTGCAAAGAAAGTCCGACCGGTCTTGGCTCCTCTCGAGGAGGAATACTGAGTACTGCATAGGCTACCGGACAATCCTCTTGCCGGTCTCGTACCATTACCTACTCACCCTCCGGAATTCATACCCGGAGTTCGATTCACACAGGCACGCTCCGACACACTCGACCTCGACCCCACAAACTGGCTTTGGCCCGAAGAGCTGAAGTTAGTCCGATGGATCATCCTCAACCACGAAACTGCTTTTGTGTGGATACCGGCCGAGAGAGGCCGACTCGACGACTGCTACTTCCCGCCCGTCAAAATCCCGATGGTGCCTCACACTCCATGGGTACTCCACAATATACCGATCCCACCGTCATCCTGGGATCAGGTAATCCAAATCATCAAAGACTGAATCACCTCTGGTGTCTACGAACCCTCCGCCGCCGCTTACCGCTCTCGCTGGTTCTGTGTCCTCAAGCAGGACGGGAAGACCCTCCGCCTTGTTCATGACCTCCAACCCCTCAACGCTGTCACTATTAGGGACTCATTGGTCCCCCCATTCATCGAACACCTCACCGAATCCTTCGGCAGGTACGCCATGTATGGAATGATGGATCTGTTCGCGGGCTATGACAAGCGTCCGCTGCATGTCGAGTCCCGAGACATGACCATGTTCAACAGTCCTCTCGGACCCTACCAGTGCACGACCCTTCTGATGGGTCATACTAACACAGTTCAGATTTATCAGGCCGATATGGCTTTTATCCTACAAGAAGAAATCCCCCACCATACAATGCCCTTCATCGACGACCTTCCCGTCAAGACTGAGACCACCCGACACCAAAACCCTGATGGGACTTACCAAACCATTCCCAAAAACTCCGGCATCCGCACCTTCATCTGGAAACACCTGACCGTTGTTCACAGAATACTCCAACGGCTACAGAACGTCAGCGCAACAGTCTCCGCAAAGAAATTCATCCTCGCTGCCCCCAACGCTACCATTGTCGGTCACAAGTGCACATTCGAGGGCCGAATCCCCCACGAACTTAAAGTGCAGAAGATCCAGGACTGGCCAGAATGTGAGACTCTAACGCAAGTCCGAGGGTTCTTAGGAACCTGCGGAGTAGTCCACATTTTCATCCGTGACTTTGCTGCTATCTCTCGGCCCCTTGTTAACCTTACCTGCAAGGGTGTCCCCTTCGAATGGGGAGACGCCCAGCGTGATGCTATGGCTCGTCTGAAGGACGAGATCATCCGATCACCTGCACTCCAATGGCTGGACTATGCGTCCAGTCGGGAAGTAGTCCTTGCAGTGGACACTTCACTCATCACAGTCGGTTTCATTTTATCCCAAGAAGGTGAGGATGGCAAATGCTATCCGAACCGATTCTGTTCCATTAGTCTCACAAGCGTCGAGAGCCGATACTCTCAAGCGAAGCTCGAGCTATATGGACTATTTCGGGCCTTGCGCTCGGTCCGTGTTTTCATTTTCGGAGTCACTAACCTAGTCGTTGAACTAGATGCCAAATATGTTAAGGGTATGATCAATAACCCCGACCTCCAACCAAATGCGACCATCAATAGATGGATCGCTGGTATTCTTCTATTCCACTTTGAGCTCCGCCATATCCTGGCGGAGAAGCACGCAGGACCGGACGGTCTATCTCGGCGTCCCCAAGCCCCGCTCGATCCTCCCAAGGTCAACGACATCGAGGGTTGGCTGGACGATTTATATTCATTTTGCGTCACCTTGCTGAATGACCGAACGATACCGTTTGACTCGGCGGTCTATATCTTGTCAGACTACGTCCCCTTATACCATCTCGCTTCTCTTCCCCCTTTGGACTGCCCGTTTTTTTTACCGAACACTGTCCCCCATTTTCCCCTTACCTATGTGATGGGCTTCTCTTCATCTCACTCCGAGCCGGTCTCTACCCCAGACTCTCCTGTTATTCCTCGGTCTCCCAAAGCGCTGGTTAAAGAGGCTCGGATGCGTTCCATCCATGGCTTCCTTGACACCAGAGAGTGCCCCGCTGACCTTACTGACGTAGAATTCCAGTCCTTCATCAATTCAGCGATGAAGTTCTTCCTCCTCCACGGCGCACTATGGCGACGCAAACCACACGGCTGACACCAACAAGTAGCACCAGAGGGAAGGCACTATGGACTGATTAGAGAGGCTCACGATGACCTTGGGCACAAAGGTGTCTTCACAGTCCGAACCCGTCTTCTACTCCGATTCTGGTGGCTGATGCTAGTAGACGACGTCAAGTGGTTCATTTGGACTTGTCACGAATGCCAAGTCCACCAGACGCAACGTTTCCACATCCCCCTGACCATTTCAATCATCGGCGGACTATTCCGCAAAGTCCACATCGACACGATGTTGATGCCCCGTTCTGGCGGTTATCAGTATATAGTCCAGGCTCGGTGTGCGCTGACCGCTTACCCAGAATGGTGCATGTTGCGCTCCGAGAACTCCACCACACTCTCCTCCTTCATCTTTGAAGACCTCCTTTGCCGGTGGGGTCCCCTCTCCGAAATTGTTACTGACAATGGTCCCGCTTTTGTCCAAGCACTAGACATCCTCACAGACCGATATGGTATCTGCCATATCCGCATCTCCCCCTACAATTCTCAAGCTAACGGCATGGTCGAACAGCGTTATTACGATGTCCGGGAGGCCATCGTCAAAAGTTCCCATGGGGGGGAGTCTTGCTGGTACTCCATCGCTCACTCGGTATTTTGGGCCGAGCATGTCACAATAGTCCAATCCACCGGTTTGTCCCCTTACTTCATGATTCATGGTGTCGAGCCACTTTTTCCTTTTGACATCTCCGAGGCTACGTTCCTCGTCCCCCCACCAGATACCGAACCCCTATCCTCGGCCGGACTGATTGCTTGGAGAGCCTGACAGCTCCAAAAGCATCAGGACGACTTGGAATTGATCCGCGAGCGAGTCCTCAAGGCCCGCTTTGAGTCCATCAAGCACTTTGAGGCCACTTTCAAGAACCAGATTAGAGACTTTGGTTTCCGTCACGGAAGTCTGGTCTTAGTCCAAAACACACGAGTTGAAAAAGAACTAAACCGAAAGACGAAGCCTAGGTACCTCAATCCAATGGTGGTCCTCTGTCAGACTACCAGAGGATCGTATATACTGGCCGAGTTAGACGGCGCGGTCTCCAAACTGTGATATGCAGCATTCCATCTCCTACCTTACTATCCTCGGTTTCAAACTAACATACCGGTTACCGAACTCACAGGTCTAGACGACAAAGATCTGGACAAGCTGGCAGGAGCAGATGTTGAAGAGCCCAACGACGAAGACCCGGACTAGTCTGGCTACATGACCGATACTCCGTCGGATTATATTCCATTACCTCTGTTGCACCCCGGGATTAGTCCGGCGCCTCTAACTTCCTCCTTATACCGATTCACATCTCTGTCCCTCCATAGAACATCACAAGGCAAAAATCAAAACACTTAGTCCGTCTCTCCTCTCTCTTGTGTCTCTTGTCCCCTACAGTCAGAACTTCACCTTTGAATGCACGCTGAGGTACCATGCCCGTTTATAAAACATAGACCGTCCCCCCCGAACACTGATCTGTAGACCGAGGTAACTCCGGAAGGGATAGATGATAAGAAGTGGACCAATGAAGCCAAACCGGGCGGAAGTCCGTCAAACTTCCGTCACCCCCTCGTTTTGCTGCTCTCGGCGTTGTTTTCGTTTCCCCATCCCATCCCTTTTGCATTTCAGTCTTTCATTTGTACAAAAAGCAGACTAACTACTTTACAAACAAAGTGACTACGCTACAGGTCGTCGCTGTTGAGTTCCTCCATGATCTTGGTGACCTTGACAAGGAGGCCCTCGTGCTCGACCTCAAGTGCCCGGATGGTGCCGTGAATCTCCATGAGCCGTGCACGGACTAGGTCCACCCGGTGGGTAAGCGGGGTTCCTCAGTGCCACGGTCATCCTCTTCGGCGTTGCCTTCACCTTCGCCTTCGCCGCACTCCCCTTCCTGCGCTCCATCCTCGTCTTGCTCGTCGACGCCTCCACCATCTCCACCTCACTTTCCTCCGCCTCGCTCCCTCCATCGCCCTCGTCCTTGCTGCCACTGGCCAAATTGATGGCGCATCGGGCTGCGGCGATCCTCTGTCCTTCGACTGTTTGCATCGCTTGCAACGGCCGGAGTGCTGTCATATTGTTAGTCCGACAAAGATAAAAATCATGATAAAAAGTACTTACCGCGAGGCGGCGCCATTGCCGCTGTCACCATCCCCTTCCTCCTCGGGCCACTACGACCCCCCGCAACCAAGCACACCACCTTGCGTGCATCACAGCATTGGCACGCCGTGCTCGGGCCCTCGAAACACACCACCTCCGCTTCTTGGCACTTGTCGCAGGACTGGTTGGTGGGCCGACGGACTAACCTCGTATCCTTTATCACCACCGTCGGCACTGGCCTCTTCCATTGCACGCCGGCATCGTCGCTTTCATCACCATCCTCCTCGTCTCGACCTTGCTAAAAAGTCCGGTATCAGTGTATAATACCTAACCCAACTGCTGAATGTTGGAAATGTGCATTCAGTGCATTTACTGTAAGACCTACAGGCAGGCATTTCCATGAGGGTGTAACCCCACATTGCTAGACAAACCCCCCTGGCATTAACATTGGTACCCCAGCCATATAGCTCAGTGGGTAGAGCACCTGGTATAAACCTAGGAGGTCGCTGGTTCAATCCCGGCTCTGGTCACATTTTCTAAACTGAACACTTACCTTGATCCCCGACGAACCAACCGAGGTGGAGACCGCCTTCGACAAGGCTCGCTTCGCCACCAGCGCTACCACATCCTCCACCTCATCGACATCGATCGCCGACTCTTGTGTGGCCAGGGGCGCGCGCTTGCTCGCGGCGTCCTCGGGCTCGACTGTATTTGATTTGGCTGCTAGCGCAGCGGCCCACTCCTTCTCCATCCTCTCCTTCCACCCCGCTTGTACCCGTTCAGTGTCCACGATCCGTGCCACATCCTTGCCCTCTGGCTCTGCAGAGACCTGGAGTTGCTTGGCCTCCTTCTCGGCAGCCATCCACTCACCCTACCGAATGTAAGCCCGAGTTAGCCATTTTGACTCCGAGTTACTCGGACTACTCACCATCACATGGTCGAACTGTCCCACCCAATCCTCTATCTCCTCTCGCAACTCCTCCTTGTCGTCGGGTACACACCTTGTGAGTGCGTTGAGGGTCTCCACCGCCGTCTTGCATCTTGCCTTGACGGCCTGCCGATGGTCTAGGCCCAGGTCAGTCATTGAGCAGAAGCGATCGAATTTAGCTTGGAATTGGGACATGCCAAATGGATGATGATAGATGGAGAGAGAGAAAGACCGCACACGGAACACGAGTTTTTCATTGTTTGGATTTGTAACTCCACATCCACAGCTTAGTCAGCAAACAACAACACGCATAGCTGACTGAGGACAGTCAGCATCTAAAGTCCCCCTCGGATGTAGAGACTGGTACGTCTCTGTAGGCATATCCTCCATTTCCCCCACATTCCCAGAATCCCCTTTCACTCTAATATCCTCTCCAACGCATCCTTGACAAGTCCGAGCCCAGCCGTCTTAGTCCGAAGGTACTCCAGTACTCTGGAGCGTCAGTCGTCTTGGTCTTCTATATCGGAACTATCTGTTTGTCCATATCTCATCATCGTTCATTCCACTACTTCTCGGTCCTGTCGTC
>JBBPQL010000677.1:0-19090 GCA_038092515.1 Boletus subparvulus | reverse complement strand
GATGAAGACTGGTTGGATAATGCAGGAAATTTGGTGGATGAAGAACAGGTGGTGGAGATGTTAGACCATGCTTCAGATTATGAACGAGAACTGGAGAGATTGGATGAAAAGGGAAAATCCATTGTCCAGAAATTGAAGGATCTTGCTGGCAATGGAGAAAAGACTCTTGAGTCATTGAAGAACTTAAAGCGAAAGCGTAGTGCTCTTTATTTTATTTTATGCTTTATTTCTGCTGAATTTGATTTGTCCAGGCCCTGTGCAGTCCATGGATGCAACCAATCCAGGACAGCAGAAACCCCCACCACCCCCAGTGTTTGAAAAGAAGGAGAATGCAACACTCGCACAAAGAATCAAGATTCTCAATTGGTATCACACCAATGGTCAAAATCAGTCAAAAACTGCAAAACATTTTGATCTCATTTATCCTAATCTTCGACTCAAACAGCCAAGGATATCCGCTTGGGTGAAGCAGGAAGCTGCATGACGTGTGGAGCATGAACGGAGCACAGCATTGGGGCGTGCTGCCAAACAAATCTGCCAAACACAGCATCCCGAGGTCACTGAGATGCTTGACCTTTAGGTATCAAAGGCCACAGCAGATGGGGTTCTTCTCACTGGGGAAATTATCCGCCAAAAGTGGCAGAAATTTGCTGACCTTACGGGGGTACCTGACGATGAGCGACTAAAGCTGAGCGAAGGCTGGTTAAGTCGGTACAAAGTGAGGCCTGGATTAAAGGAGATAAAGTGTCATGGAGAAGCTGGTTCCGTGGCTCTCACAAAGGTTGAGGATGATCGGCTTCGTATTCAAGCCATCATCAAGAAGGGTGGATACGAGCGTCATGACATCTTCAATACAGATGAAACACCATCATTCTATGCGTGCATGTCTCTCAAAACTTTGGTAAGCTCAAACCGTGACTTGGATTTGAACAGTTTGCCACCCGATTGTGGCCTATGTAACAAACAACAGTCTGGTGTCAAAGGAAACAAAGCTCGACTCACCTATCTGTTCACAACCAATGCTGATGGCTCAAAGAAACTCGCTCAACTCATTATTGGAAAAGCATGCAAACCCCATGCATTCCAAAACAAAACTGGTGCACAGCACGGGTTCTACTATCGGAACAACGCGAAAGCATGGATGACATCCACTATCTATGAAGAATGGCTGCTGGACTGGGACTGGGAGCTCAGGGACGAGGGGAGGAAAATTCTCTTACTCCAGGACAACTTCGCCGGTCATGTTGTTCCTGACACTCTCACCAACATCCACATCGAGAACTTCGAGCCTAATCTCACCTCGCACATACAACCTAATGACCAGGGGATTATTCGGTGTTTTAAAGCCCACTATTGTGCAAGATTCTTCGACCGCTCAGTTGATTTATACGATGCAGGTACTACTCCCTCTGAGATCTATAAGATCGATCAGCTTGAGGCAATGATCATGGCCAAGCAGGCCTGGAGTGAGGTGGACACCACAACCATTCGCAAATGCTGGGACAAGGCCGGAATCTTGCCAGACGTCAACTCAGACTCGCAGTCGGACCCGTTGTCGCCATTGGTTCCTGTCTCATCCCTGCTGTGTCCAAGTCATATTCCTGCTCAAGCCAGTGAATCCACATCTATGGCCGAGTCCTCGGATGGTCCCTGTGCTATTATACATGCCGAAACACTCATTCAACATGCTCTTGATGACCTTCAGGAGAGAGGTGTCCTTCAGAGGTCAAACCGAATGGATCTCAACGAAATTCTTAATCTGGCAGTTGAATCTGACCACAACATCTTCGATGCAACAGATGAAGACATCTATCGTGCAGTAATGGATGCGAAGGAGGTCTGGGAAAGGTCCGGGAATTCAAGTGACAATCCCGACACAGTGGTGGTCAAACAAGTCACAACGTGAAAAGAAGCTCTCCAAGATGCTATGGTGATACTCAACTACTTGGGGACTTGGGATGACCCATTTGCATGTCAGGTGGAAGTCGTCATGGGATCATTTGGGCGCAAGACACGAGCACTCGAGATGCAAGGCATGAGAGATGACAAGATCACTACCTATTTCTCGCGTAAATAACTTAAAAATGTCATTCGATAGAGTACACATTTACTTTAATATTTTTCCTGTCCGTAATCATCTCTCGAGCACCCCATACTCCCTAATACCCCATACCATTTGCCCTTTCCCGACAGGTATGCGTTAGGAGGGAGTACACGGTATTGTAGTTTTTCTTTAGTGACTACACTATAGTTTTCTACAGGTACTACTGCGGAGGCCATACTCGGAGCAGTGCTATGGAGCCAGACTGCAGAACTGTCACGGACAATACTAAGTAATGAGAACACTTAGTACTAAAGCAGATATAGAATGGAGAGACAGATATGGAAACATAGCCCAAGACTGAAAGTCCGGAGTTGCGACAACAGACCAGAGTAAACTCAGAGGACTGGACTTGGACTTGGAGAAATCTATGGATATGACATAAACCCTCTTTGATGTATGAGCTAGCCCGAATGTAAGCTCAGCGAACGTCACTATGAGTGATAAAACGCTGAGGAAAGAGAGTGGAAAAACGGGACGACAAAGTACAATGCGATTATGTAATGCAGCGCATGACGAATCATGTGCGATGATGAGGCAAAGTGCAAAGACGAGGTGAAATGATAATGAAATAATGATACTCCAACATGCCCCCTTCATTGAGCAATGAGTCCAAGGTTTTGACGAAGTTTTTCAAATGCTGGACGTGGTAATGCTTTCATAAGAATATCTGCAATGTTGCGGTGTGAAGGAACCCAGATTAATGTAAAAGAGCTGGCATCAACGTGCTCTCGAATGAAATGATATCGCACATCTATGTGTTTGGAACGCTGATGAAACTTAGCTGCAGTCGACAGCGCTATGGCACCAGAGTTGTCTAGGTAGACGGGGACTGGAGAGGCGAATGGTACTTTGAGTTCTGTGAAGAGCGAACAAAGCCAAAGTCCCTCTTGCATTACGTGTGTGGCAGCCATGTACTCCGCCTCAGTGGAAGACAAAGCCACCGTGGTTTGTTTCTTTGAAACGTGCGAGATGAGGCCACCAGCATAGAACCATGTGTAGCTGCTGACAGAGCGGCGTCCGGTTTCATTGGCCCAGCTGGCGTCGGCATAGGCATGGAGTTCATTAGCATTGCCGTCATGTTCATAACATAGGCGGAGATTCATGGTTCCAGCTAGATAGTGCAGGACATGTTTGGCGGTTGCAAAGTGACGAGGCTCTGGGCTGGCATTATGCAGAGCAAGCGTGTTGACGATGTAGGAGATGTCTGGACGTGTATTGACTGAAAGATAGATCAACTCTCCAACAAGTTTCAGATAGGCAGATCGTAAGTTTGCAATGTTGGGATACAAGATGGATGGGTCACCGAGTGGCACTTTGGGATCAGCTGGGAGACGAACTGGGTTGCAGTTGGATAGGCCATACTCTTGTAATAAGAAGGCAATGTACTCCGATTGATGCATCCAAACCTTGCGTTGTTTGCGATCACGTTCGAACTGAACGCCAAGGTACTTCGTCACTGGTCCAAGATCTGTGATGCCAAAGTGGTCTGCTATCCTTCTCTTCACTTTCTCCAAAAATGGGTGTGAGTTTGACACAGCCATTCCATCGTCTACGTGCCAGCCTATTAGACAGTGAGTGCATACCGCGTTTACGGCTTGGTCGAGTTCGTCGTAATAGAAGAGTGCATGGTCCGACTCAACTTTGGTGAAACCCAAGTCAGCCATAACTGCACATACTTGCTCGTACCACTTGAGCGCCAATTGTTTGAGTCCATAGATGGATCATAGCATGAGCCAGACAAAGATTCACCAGTCTCCATCTTCAAATCCCTTTGGCTGGCGCATATACAGTAGATCTCTTCTTTTAAGACTCCCCATAGAAAAGCCCATTTGGCATCGAAGGTATCGATTTCCCAGTCATGCTGAGAGGCGAGGGCGACGAGTAATCGGATGGAGGCTGGTTTGATGACAGGTGCAAACGTGGCGCCATAGTCAATGCCCGGTATTTGCGAGAAACCTTGAGCTACTAGACGAGCTTTTTAGATGGAACCTCCCTTGTAGATCTCTTCTTTTAAGACTCCCCATAGAAAAGCCCGTTTGGCATTGAAGGTATCAATTTCCCAGTCATGCTAAGAGGCGAGGGTGACGAGTAATCAGATGGAGGCTGGTTTGATGACAGGTGCAAACGTGGTGCCGTAGTCAATGCCCAGTATTTGCGAGAAACCTTGAGCTACTAGACAAGCTTTGTAGATGGAACCTCCCTTGTTATCCTCCTTAAACTCAAGCACCCAACGGCAGCCGATTGCTTTTCGACCTTCTGGAAGCTTCGCGACTTTGTAAACTCCCATATCTTTCATAGTCTGGAGTTCTTTATTCATGGCTGCCAACCATTCGTCTCAGTCCGATTGCTGCATAGCCTCTTCATAGGTCGCTGGGGGGATCCCCATGTCGTAGTCGGGGACAAGAGGGTCACGGCGCTTGTCACTCCTTATGGTGATGTGAGCCTGTTCCTCGATGACTACGTTGGCCACTGCTTCGGGTATGGCGTTGTTTTCCTTGATTGGCCTAAGGTCATTGACTTCCTCTAGGGATACCCCCTTGCTCAACTCGGGTGCCCCCTCACTTTGAATACCATCCGCAATGGCCTCCCAACGCTTCTGAAGAGTTTGAAGACGTGCCTTTGTGGCTGCCAACTCAGCTACCCATGCGGCTCCTTTCGCTGTGAGTTTGCTCGTTTGTGTTGAGCGTCGGGGAGGTTCAGGTATTGGGGCTGGTGTGATCTGAGAGGACATCGTGAGGTTTTCAGCTGCTGTAGGTGTAGGGACCACAGGAGAATTAGCTGAGAGCATTGACGTAGTGGTGTTGTCCTCATCATCATCGGAGTCAGAGTCAGCGATGGCTGGTAATTCTTCATTGAATTCGATGTCGCAAGCTATGAAGAAGGCACCGGTCGTGGGGTCGTGTACTCGATAGCCTTTGACACCATCCGGATAGCCCATAAAAATGGCTCAACGAGAGTGAGGTCCAAACTTGGTTTGAAGTTCAGTGGGGATCCATGCCCAGCAGCGCAAGCCGAAAATACGGAGGTGCGAGACATCAGGCTTATGACCGTTCACCATCTCGTAAGGAGTGATGCCCATTGGCAAAGATACGGACTCCATGCGGTTCCACAGATAGGCTGCTGTGAGGATAGCTTCTTCCCATAGGTTTGGTGGAAGTTTAGCTGTCTCAAGCATGGCGAGTGCTCTTCCCTGTAGGGTACGAATTGCTCGCTCGGCCTTGCCATTCTGTTGATGAGCGTAAGGAGATGCCAGCTACCGTTCAATGCCTGCATCCTGAAGTGACTTCATGAATGCATTACTGATGTACTCTCCGCCATTGTCCGAGCGAAAGACTTTGACAGTATGTTCAGCGTGGTTTTCCCAGAGCGCTTTGACAATCTTCCATGCGTCCAGAGCCTGATCTTTGCTAGCAAGCAGTGGAACGTTGATGAGATGCGTGTGATCGTCGAGGAAAATTATGAAGTAGAGTTTCCGTGTGGTGTTCTCACTGGGAATGGGCCACAGAGGTCTGAGTGAATTGAGTCAAGCATTTTCTTTGCTCAATGGGTCTCTGAGGGTGGGTATGGCTTGCGAGGGTATTTGGCCACTATGCAAGCTTCACATTTCCCCAGCTGTTTCTTCGTGTCTAACGAGACCCCAGTTGCTACGAGGGGGAGTCGCTTGACTGATTCACCTCCTGGATGACCCATGTGTGCATGCCACGTGTCCCAGGAAACTGGGGCCTTCGTATATGCAGCCAGTTCCTCACTTGTTGCCGCACATAGCTCTTTGTAAAGGTTGGTTTCAGAGTTAAGCTCGTCGCGATGAAGAAAGTGAACGTTGAGGTAACAGATGTTCCCCATTAACAATGTCTCGCCCAGAAACTCTCCTTTGTATGACAACCGGCAGTGAGGTCCTGAGACAGTGTTTGACCCTTTGAAATTGCAGTCCCATCCCTTTTGAAGCATTCCCCCAATGGAGAAGAGGTTGAGCATCGCTCCTGGAGCATGAAGACAGTCGCTTAGCGTGATGTGATAAGCAGTTTCCCCTAGAATGATTTCAGCGATGCAGGTACCACGCCCCGTGGTGATGAGTGACCCGTGATTCACTGTTTTTACCAGGGGTCTATCCTCATGTGCGAAGCTCAGGAAGTACCCTTTGTCTTTGACAAGATGGGAAGTGGCACCAGAATCAAGAATGGTTGCGAATGCGTGAGTGGAGAGACATGCTAATTCATCATCGAGGTCTGTATTGGAGACCACCGCACAGGACAATTCTCGTTTGCGAACGGTTGGGGACGATGACGTGGATGGGGGTGAGGTGGGTGGGTCAGGAACGACTGCAGCTGCTGTTTCACCCTTGTCCTTGGCCATTCTGGAGTGAAGCCAAGGTGGGGGTTTGTCTTCCATTCCACCTCCAGGCCAATAGCAGTGCCGCTTGTCATGAGTTTCGGCACACGGCTTTCCAACACAGCACTCGTTGGTACACCTGATTCCCTCTGGGTTGTTCTTGTGGACGCGGATTCCCATAGCTGGGTTGACCTTTCCCTCGCCTCTTCCTCCTATTGCTGCATTCGCATACTCCGATCCCGGGCCTGCAAGCTTCCATCTCCCAACGATAGCATTCGCTTTGTCAATCAAGAGCTTGATGGCGTCTTCGAAGGTGAAGCTGGCAGACGTGGGGGGGCAGGAGTGGATAAGTTGGATGACGAAGGAGCAGCCATGTTGGAGATTGATAGCTTGTTGAGAGTGAGTTCTCAAAAGATTTCCCACTCAACTCCGTCGGGAAGACCTTGCAGCAGATCGAAGATCAACTCTTCCGTAGTGTACTTCACTCCCATCTGAAGGAACCTGCGCTGCACATCTTTGAACACTCCAACATAGCAAGTGGCATCATCCGCATCTTTAAGTTTTTTGGAGCGTACACAAATGCGGAGTTCATACTGAGAGAGAATGTCGTTGTGAGAGTAATGTTGTGCGAGATGTCTAGCAGTTTGCGATTCGCTAAGGAGGTTTGCGACGATGGTAGACACTTTGCGATCAATTAAGGCCTTTGTTTGTGCATATTTAGCTAGCCAGTCGAGTATTTTCTCCATTTCTGTACTCATTATGGCTTTGGGATCTGCCGGTTTGGGGATCGCAAGAGCGTAATCTATGAAGTTGTTCAGGTCGGACCCATTGCTACAGTGTGACCAGAGACGTTCGCCTTGTAGAGCGAGAGTCATTTGTCTTTGCCATTGGGAAATACGCTCCATTTAACTCGCATATATGATCATATTTGCCCATTTTCCAATTGATCGAGGGAACGATCAAAAGTGATCTGGGCCGATCTGAGTGCTTGTGGGTGGGTTAAGGGATGATGTTCTTGTAAGGCTTAAAAGGACTATGCTCGTGTTCCGGGTTCTGCCCTACCAGAACCCAGGGCTTATAACCTGTATGAGCTAGCCCGAATGTAAGCTCAGCGAACGTCACTATGAGTGATAAAACGCTGAATTACCTAGCCCAAATGTAAGCTAGGTGCACTGTGTGAGCTACAAGATGATGTATGTGCGAGTACAATACATACCTCAGCGAACGTCACTATGAGTGATAAAACGCTGAGGAAAGAGAGTGGAAAAACGGGACGACAAAGTACAATGCGATTATGTAATGCAGCGTGTGATGAATCATGTGCGATGATGAGGCAAAGTGCAAAGACGAGGCGAAATGATAATGAAATAATGATACTCCAACATTTGAGCCTAGGAACCCGGCACCTGAACACTTCCAGGACCGCTGGACTAGTGTTGAATGATAGGAACGATAATGCGAGCTACTTCTGGGTTGGCCAGATGAGTAGCAAACAAGCTGGGACTAGGTTCTGTACTGTGGACTACTGTGGATGGCGGAATCGTAGGTGGAAGGCTGAGATTCAGTGAACTATGTATACTTAGAAACTAAGAGGAGCAAAATGCAAGATGCATTCAATTGGTCATTACAACCATTTTATAGTTTGGGCATACCTGAGACTGTCAGCCACAAAAGGAAAAGGAGGATCCGAAGTAACTAAGTAGAACCTAAGGTATCCGAAGGAAGTGGATATGAATGTCAGAGTAGGATGTATGTACGTATGATATGGTCTGAATTGATAAGAATGGAAGGAGAGAAACTCACCAACGAATCTGCACAGGCATGGACTAAGATTGGATATGAGACATGAACAAGCCGGGCTGTGGAGAGATGGATCTGAAGAATCCAGATAACAAAGGATGAACAGATTGTGAAGGCAATGCCGGATAGAGGTTGGGTGGGTAGGAGGAAGGATGAAGGGCCATTGGACAGTGATGTAGGTTGTTGGTGAAGGAGTTGTATGGTCAGGGAATATAGAAGCACTACACCACTCTTCGTTTCAAGTGGAAATTCACATCAATTGCAATGAAAAGTGCATAAAGCCACCTTGAATATATTAGTACAGGAACAACCTGAATTCCACAAACAGACACTCACTTCTTATCCTCTGATGCCCTCTCCCAGTTGTCAGGGAGGTTGTTGCCTGGCTGTGGGCAAGCAGGACATAGTACAGTGCATTCTCCTTCCTGGGTGCACTTGACACCTGCTGGGTCATGACCACAACTGGACCTTTTCAGCAGTTTGAGATGGCGCCATTTGCACACTATCCGCATAAAGTGCTCATAGCGATCCTGTGAGCAATGCAATGTGAGTCAACAATCACTGTAATATAAATAGTGGTGGATACTTTGGGGGGAGATAATGCTGTATTGTTGCTGTGGCGAGCCAGGGACATGTAGTAATAATGCACGGATATCTCGGATTCAAGTGAAAGAATGTGGAATGCTTCTAAAAGTCTGAATGTTGCCACTGTCTGTGGCTGGTGTGTGCTCACGGGAAATAACTGATACCACAAAAGCTGTTGAACAGGTGTATCCGCAGACTCACAATCACAGAAATGGAGTGTTACAGAATGGATACTGTTGCTACTGAGGATGACGAAATCGTCGGAGTAGGGGATTTTGGGAACATAGCAAGCCATGCCAATGGGATGGCCAAGTGGTTTTATGAGACCGAGCTTGTTGAGTGGCCTTCTAATCCAGTACTTGCCCATCCATTCCTACGCTGTCATGACAGTGACACGCGGGTGAGCGGGCCATGATTTAATCACCAGATACCTCGTTAGTCTGGTGACCAGACCATCTATGGGCTGCCTCGTTGAGAGGCAGATCGGGGAGAGGGTCAGCACGGTGCAGGTTAGATGGAGGGATGCTAACATTAATGCCTTGATCTCGATCTTGTGCTTCTTGGACCCGGTGGTTGTGATGGTACTGGCTGCAATGCATTGCTGAGAAATGATGGATCTCATGCTTTCGTCAGGTAGTCCCAGATCAGTCAAAGAATGGCCTTCCAGAGACCTGGTACGCCAACTTGGAGCTCTCGTTTCGTGTTTCGTACCCCACAAGGCTTACAGCGATCACATTATTCTCATGGACCGAAGTGCGTACTGAGGGGAAACGAAGTACAGGAAAAAGAAGCTAGAGCCGGAAAAATCGTCCGGAGGTCAAAGAAATAGGTGATCGAAAAATAAATATGTCATCCTCGTCGTAAAGCGGCAGAGCAGCCTTACGATCACTACTGTAAACAAAAATGAGATTGTGAGCTAGTGCGGAAACCAAGTAGCTGTGGTGTCACTCGCCTAGAGAGCGCGGACGAGCGTAGCAAGGGTCTGAAAGTCGGTAAAAGAAGCTGCATCGTGGACTGAATGATGCCAGTCAATAAGCGGCCTTCCCTTGCGTTCATCTTCTTCCCGGACACCATACAGCCAATGAGGACCAATAACCGCAACCCAATACAGCTTGTTAAATGCTGTTTTTGAGAACTCGTACCCAGTATCGACATCAATTCGACGCATGATGTGGTCCACGCCATTCGGCCAGTGGTGGGTGTTTTTTATTTCGACAATGAGAATTGTTCGAAGGGCAAATAAAGGCTGGTCGACTGGTTTCGCGACCTCAAGGATGAGATCGGGAAGACCTTTGGCCGCATCCTTCTCGGAATAGGTCTTGATTTGTGGGCTCACAAGGTAGTTGTCAGCAGGTGGAAACAGGATCGTCAAAATTGTCAACCAGGGTCCGAGCCAAAGATCTTGATTCTTAGGCGGATGGATTGAATAGTCCTCCAACACTTTACAGGTGAGAGGAGGAAACGACATGCAAGCACTGTTGCTGGGAATGGCAAACGTCACGGCAACTGAGGAGATAGCAGCCGACGTAGCAAGAAAGAGCTTGCGTCACACGTGACTGTCACCGTTGTGACCCGGGCCGCTACAGTGCTTTCTTTCTTTCTTGATTCTTTCCCCCCTTGTTTCTCCCGCAATCCTACGCTCGTTCACGATCTGTTCCTGCCTGAGCGCTTCCATCACGGTTTTGACGCGCATATATTCGGCCCACCGTTGTCTGTTGCTGTGTTATCTCCCTGTTAAAGTTGCATCTTGCCCACCATCTCTCGAGCCCAGATTCTAAGGACGTCTAACCAGATGCCGTTCCCCACCCTTACTCGCCAAGTATTGCAACACTACACCACTCATACTACGGCGCCGATCGAGAGCGTGTGGTATGGGCCTTGGAACACTATCCTTACCACCCTGTTCCCTGCTTCTGACGGCTTTCAGGTCACTCCTCAACGCAAGTTTGTTGATGAGGATGATCACGAGTCTACGATCCCAGATTTCATCATCGAGGTTTCGAGAGTCACAGAACACGGGGGCCTTAATTTCCAACTCGTTCTTGTCGTAGAAATCAAGAACAGTCAGCACTGGCCAGACGGCGTAGAGCGACTGTTTATGCAACTCTGCAAGCATGCGAATTCCGCATTCTCTCAGACCGCACGCGGGAAGCTATATTGGATTGGTGTAATCGGTCCACACTGGCGATATGGCAGCAAGGAGGATGACGGTCAACTCGAGCTATCTCCACTTATTCCTTGGCACCACATAACTCACGATGATGCTTCTTTCGATGATTTGCAGACTCTTGCTGGACTGGTCGGTGCGCTTTAGGTAACTTTTGGCCCCGAGCAACGTACTACATAAACTGCTTGCGGTCCTTAATGCCAACGAATCCTCCCTACCAGACAATGCCTTTGTAATTCGCGTTTCTTTACCCCTCTATCAGATTGAAATTGGTTCCCTTGGAAGCTTCCCCTTACGGTACTCTGGCTTTATAACCGTCGAAAATAAATGCTCGTTAATCTTGACGCGGTAGGGCAAACGGAGGTTCGGCCGTTTGCAATGCCTTACTATTCGTCAGTTTTGCACTTCCTTGTAGTCAGCATAGTAGTGATATTCCAGTCCTGCATTTTGCGTACAGTGAGTCGCAGGCGTACCCGTGCAATAGAAAGCATTGATCTAAAGTTCGGCCAGACGACGACTTGGACACCGTTTGACTTGAGCGCGGGCCCGGATCTTGTAGAGCAAGATGATGGCGCCGGTTGCAGGGACTGTGAGGATCAAGGGATACGTCACGCAAAGTAGCATCAGCCTGGACTTGGGACGACACCAATACCCATAGTCGTATGCTGTGTGAACCCATCAATCATGATGCGTCATCCATCCGTCGGCCACGTCGGATGGGCAAAGGAGAGACCGTCAAGGTGTTCCTGTACACGGTCGGCACCCTCCGCCGACCCGCGTCCTCGAGCGAGGTCGCCGGCCCCGGACCGGTGGGGACTAATAACAGCTGTCAAGAAATGTTGTCGGCACTGATTTGTCGAGAGAAAGTCTCTGCAAATTCAAAATTTCGACTGTACCCCCAAGGTCGAACTCGGATTCGACCTTGTGCCAAAAAAAAAAGTATAAAACAATAGGTACATGGGGACCTCGTGCGGTGACGGCTCACAGAGCCCCGGATCCGAGTCACTTCGATCGCATCGTCTATGAAAACCCAGCCAGGTCAACCAAGACCAGATCCCTCGCAATGAGAAAAACCAAACCAACAGACCTTTTCTCGTAAAACCCGAGACATACGAGTTAGCAATGTTAGCATGACGATAACAAGACGCCGACGATGACGAGACATGGAACCGCACAGGCAACTCTCAATCTATCTCGATGACATCCTCACTCTCGATCTTGTCCGTGGCACTGTCCAACATGACCAGCCCGTCCTCCTCCAGTCTTCTCTTCTTACTCGGACTCCCGAGCTCTAGTGATGACGACGTTCCGTTGGTCTTTGCTCTCTTGGCCAAGGGCTCGACCTCGTCGACCTCGTCGTCTGGTGCGGACCGCTTCCGCGATGGCGCGGGAACAGGTGTAGACGGTCGAGGATGGAAGGATGGCTTCGGTAACGATGTCGGCAATATCAATGCTGGCGCATCAGTCGAATGATTCGGTCTGTCACAGAACTCAGTCACCAAAAAGCGGAAACGCAAACCCGAACATCAAACCACTCACGGAAGCTCGCACAAGGCCACTGCAATCGTCCCCCACTCCCCTTCCTCGTCAACGATCGTCAAAAACTTGCCCCTCGTCACGCCTAGACTCTCCAACGTTCGATCATCGTTGTCGTCCCAGTCTGGGTCGCTCAGCACGCGTTTGTCCTCGTATACGCTCACATCTCGTTTCCCGGTCCCTCCCTCCTCCCCTTCACCGTCGCCAAGAATCCCGTCTACCAATTCGCCGAGTGTGACACGCGAAGGATCGCATTGTACCTTTGCGTACGTGTCTCTGCAGATTCCGCATTTAGGATTGGGAGTGCAGAGATTCACCGTGCTGAGCGGAACGGCCGGTTTGAACTGCACATGCACATTCTTAAGCGAGGCGTAAGATTTGCGTAAGAGGTGCAAAGCTTGTAGAACAATCAGTCCCGATATGATAGCATTTGTCGTCGCGATGGCGGGGATAATGTTACCGGCCATTTCTGTTCATGTATGTCAACAAAGGGTAAACCATATAACTCGTGGAAATGGTACCTTTGACTTCCCAGCGCGTCCTCCGTTCGATGTAATACGCGGCTGAACGGAGATTTGAGGCAGCGGTGACGAAATCGAGTGTATCATCATCATCCTTGTCAAACGAAATGGTTTCCTCTCCAGCACGCACGCGCGATGCTAAGCGGTTGGTACTGGGCGCCTTGTGTCAAACACTGGGATGGGACAACCATAATTTCAGATGAGAGTATACCTTGATACGAAAAGGGTAAGGTTATCCTGAAGCGTCAGCGCACGCTGATCTTTCAATCCACCATTTGCGCTAGACGAGGATGCCGACCTCCCATTAGCGTGACCATTGACTTGCCCCTTGGAATTTGAGGACGATGCATTTTTGGTGGATTCTTTCACCACAAAACTGCGATCCACAATGGCATCAAAATCGAGGGGTGTAGGTTTCTCTCTTGAACGCCACATATCCGCCATAGACAACAGGTTTTTGATATCCGCATTGAAGACCTTATCCATGTCACACTTAGTACCAGGACTTATATTTCTGGTGACGAAACGAACCTTTTCAAAAACAGTCTTGGCTGCGACGTCAGTCGTTTCTGGGGAGCGCAATGCATTGCGAACAGCTTTGTAAGCCAAAGCCTCTTTCCGCAATGCCGCTATCTCTTGTGCTGTTTTACGTCAGTCGGCATGATGACGTGGGGTGACGAAAGACGCCAACCGTTTTCGCCCTGCTTCTCAGCCTCGTCTAATTCGGTACCACCGTCTTCGTCCTCTCCAAATAATTGGCTATCAACATCAGATTAGTAAAAATGAGTAATTTCCGTACTCGTCGACTCACGGAAGGAGATAACTTTTGGCCCAGACAATACAGTGGATAGGTTGCGAAGGGGTCGATCGGATGGTGCAAACAGGAAATGACTTTGGGGTTGGCTTCGGTATACAGTCGAAACACTCCGTGCGATCCTAAGACCAAGGTGGGTGGTGTTGGGTGCGTCGGGGAGATGGACGAACCTTGAGAAGAGGCTGAACTTGACCGAGGTATCCGGCTGTACCGGATTCGACGAGCGGGATACCTCCTGCCATGCACATCTTGTTCACGTGTCGGCGCGCGTCTAGTTCACAGCAAGTCATGAAGCGTCGGGTAGTCGAAGCGTGGATCCAACTCACCGAGGTTGTCGAGGGCGTTGAGGACGATGTCGAAGGACTGGAACCACTCGACATCGAACTGAGGCTCCTTGATATTTGCGTGGATCGGCTGAATGCGAACGTTTGGATTAAAGGCGCCGGCTGTCTGAGCTGCCACCTGGAATACAGAGCCGATTGAGCACGGCCCAGAGAAGCCAGACAGTGTAGCGCTCACCATGGCTTTGCTCTGCTTGACATCCTTCTTCTTGAAGAGAAACTGTCTATTCAGGTTGGAGAGGTCTATGGTATCCAAGTCCAAGAGTGTGATGTGACCAAAGCCAGTCAAGACAATGTTCTTGACTGCACGCAAAGAAATTCAGAAGGGCACGGTCGTGGTGAAGACAAAGACTGACGGAGTTCGCATCCAATTCCACCCGCTCCGACCAGCAAGACTCTGGTGTCCGCCAGACGGCTCACGTGTTGAGAGCCAAGAATGGCCTCGGCGTGGGCGTAACGACCATTTTTGCGCTGTCTATCCATGTTCGAATGCAGACTCGGTGTAGGCCAACAAGAAAACAAGAAGCTAGTTGAAGGGGTCCTGTGGATTTTCGGTGGTAGAGGAGAGAGTCCTCGGTCACGCGTCTGTCACGCGTATATTAGTTGTCACTTCCTCTCGTAGAACATGGTAGTTAGTGTCTCCATCCAACATCGTGTCCATTGTCCATCATCAGTTCTACAAACCCGCGAAACATCCATGGCGCTCGCAACGTCGTGTCTACAGATCCACCAGCGCCCTCGTCCACGACCATCTGGCCACGATCCTGCGACCAACGCATTCCATACCCTTCTTCGACCCTGACCTCGTACACCAGCACCTGATGTGGCAGCCAGTGCAGATTTCGCCACGTCGCGTTGTCCACTACCTTGTTGAATAGCACCAGCGCACGGTCGTTGATCGACGCGACCGGTCCCTTGGGCTGTCCGCCCCACCACCCCACGCCCGAATCGGCATCACTCGATCTATGAGCATGCTTTGACCACGCTTTTGCGCCTGCCATGAGCCCCGTGTTGGTGGCCGGGGCTGTGAACGCAGACAGGCACTCTTCCCGCGTGGGTGGGTCTGAACCGAGTGCGGAGCCAACGGTGTATGCAAGCCCGTGCAGGAGATGTTTGGAGAGTGGGCTGGTCTGGAGCTCTGTTTGGAGGGCAAGCTGATCTCCCTGGAAAAGCATGTCTTGGACACGAGCGCGCTCTGTTGCCGCAGTGGGTAGCTCATGCATGTTATGGCATCGCGGGATGTGTATGCGAGCCAGGATATTCGAAGAAACCAGCGACATTCGCGCAAGGATCGATGCTACAAACTTGCAGGCACATTCAGGTAATGCTCATTCAAGCTCCGCGGAACTAACTAGAACGAATAGATAGACACTCTTGGATCTACCTGGGAGGCGCAACTTTGCCACATTCCTTGCAGATTCTCAGCTCCTCGCTGTTCTGCCAGCGCTGGATCACCGGCTTCAACTGCGTTCCAAGATCCGTCACATGAAAACTCTCCTTGTGAATAATCGTTGGCTTCGTATGAACCGGTTCCCGGCAGTACCACTGCAGTGAATCTGGACCACCATCAGCAACGGATGAAGGTCTGGAAATCATGTCAGCTCACCATTCGACCCCGCCGGGCGAGTAGCTTCGATGACGATCCCGATTGTATCCGCGAACCTCACAGGGTTATGCGGTGTGTTTGCTGTCGGATCGATACATGAGTCACGATACGCAGCAGAGTCCCCGTCTTACCAGGCAATAAGAACATTTCACCCTCTTCGATTCTTATATCCGTAAACGTCTCCCCGTCGACTACCTTCAATAACATCCCCCCCTTGTACTGATAGAACCACTCCTATGGCGCCGAGTGCATGAGCAACGAGAGCAGAGATAGGGGTTGCTAATGACAACGGACCTCGGTCTCGTTTACATGATAGTCGTTCCGTTCGTTGGGACCCCCGACCGCCATGACGACAAAGTCCTTCTCTCGGTACAAACAAAAGTTGTTCACAGGGGGTTTGAGGAGGTGTGCGTTGGCACCGAGCCACTTGGGGAAGTTGATGGGAGGGTGAAGAACCATGGCGACGATGGACAAGCTGGTCAAGAGAGAGCAGATATCGGTGACCCAGTTGAATCGTGTGAGACGCCGAGGCAATTATCTCATCCAAATCTAATCTCATCTTATCTCATGCCACCCCATGCATGATCCTCGTTGTGCGAAAAGGTAGACTAACATTCAGGTTACAACATTGATTTTCCATCCAACACGCGGAACAATGTTGAGACGCTTTGCTTGGCACATTCGAACAGCCTGGAATCCTCAACAAGTTAGCAGGGTCTGTGCTCACAGAATGATGTCAGCCAAGCACAATGAGCATCATCCGCAGTAGGTGCTCGAGCTTTATAAACTATCCAGTGCACCCCTAATTCTTCCTCGTCTCTTTTCATCGCTCCCCCTTAGTATTTCACGAATGCCATCGAAAAAAAAACAGGTGAATCGCGCATGAGCCTCGCAAGCCATTATCTGACCAAATATTCCCCAGAAACGTGACGGGGGGAAGCACCGCGCTGATACACTTGAGCAGTCTACGCCGCTCGGGAAGTTTTTTTCCAACTACCCTCAATTCGACTATGATCCCACAAAGTCTGCGTCGTTCGAGTTTTATCGTCTGTGCGACGAGCTCGACTGGGAACGTGAAGACCCTGTAAGAGAGGGTGCCCATCGGCGCTTCAAGGACGCCCTAGTCAAACAATTCAACGAAATCTACGGCACGGACGAGGACGACCTCGGCGAGTGGCAGAATTTATGTCATATTGTGGACATATATCCGATCCCAGACGATTTGGGGGCCTGTCGAGAGGCCAGCACATTGCTCCCCTTTATTTTTGCGTCTCTGACCGGCGATACTAGGCTATTCGCGGGATCCATGTCAACCTTGTCGACCTCGTCGACAGGGACGCTACAGGGGATGACGTCCAACTTTTCAAGTCTGAGCGCGCCCTCAGCGATTACACTTGTGCACAAGGCAAGTTCTTCCCCAAGGAAAATGCGCACGCAGGAGGACTCTTGCGATACCTCCTGCGGCACATTCTCTACCCCGCGGAGCCGGTTCCCCCCCGCCGCAGGATCACAAAACGCCGCTAAACGAAGATTTCACTCCCACTCGTGTTTCTTTTGCTGTGACACAGCGAGAAGGAGCTCCGCGTTTAGCGACGCAACTCCCGAGTTGGCTTGATGATTTTCCTTTTTATATAGACGGTCTTCGAGGCAAAACGTAGTGACACTCCCAAACTTCGTCATCATATGCACTGAACACAGTTATCTCGATCGTTTCCTTCTCTGTATTTCCTGAGCTGACGTGCAGGTGGTTGTAAGATCTTTACAATGTATTCTGGTTACTGTATCAGTTATCAGTCCCAATCATCAGGTTTTCTTCGTCTACATATTCAAGCCACCACGAACGGTAGAGGTACATATTTACTATTGTTTGTACCTTTGCTTCCTCTGCGGCGAGGGCACGTTCCAACTTACCCCTGTGAACTGCCAAGGTCACTGTCGCCTTCAAACTCAGTGGAGTGGGATTCACCACCGTGGTCGTCCACCATGCCACCATATCGTGAAGATCCAAGTTCACTTGGAATGCAGGGCCTTCAGAGCTCCAAGTTGCGATCAACATGTCTGCTCTCTGATATTCCCCATGAGAGATGGATATGAGGCCCTTCGTTCGCCTCACTGTTGAACGCTATGTATGTATCCCTGTTTCAGGTGACGCAGAATCAAACTCACACATGCCCAGATGAGCGCGATATGTGTCAAACCAACAACTGACGTCGCATGGGCGAAAAATGGCCAGGCAATTGCTGCAGCTGTTCTGGAGACTGTGCAAGAAGAGGCGGCGGCCACGAGCAAGCAGCTGGACTCGGAGAGGTCACAGATGCCAGCTTGATCTCCTGTCCCGCAGGCTGGAACACTTGAACAGGCAGGCAGAGGTTGCTCATAGGAATAAAGTGATGATGGACATCTTGCATGATGTTATAGTGGCGCAGTCCGCGCAGTTGGGACAAACTTGAATGGTTGGGACATGTATGCCCGTTTTCCCTGCTTGCAACTTTCCCCGCTTCCCACCATTCGAAAAACGGTCCCCTTCTATCTGCGATTGCTCGAGCACGGTCAGGTGTTTGGGTGTATCATAGATGTCTCTTTCGCATACTTTGAACACAGGGGAAATTGGGGCAACGCAAATGAGGTCTTTACTCTTTTCGAAATTTCCACTGCATGCGTTCGGAAATGGCAGATCGCGTGTTCAACGCCGGTGGCTATCTCAGCTATCCTTCCCACCACCACACTCATCACTTTCTTCCCATCTCGACAAGTACTTCATCATGCCGCCCACAAGAAGCAAACAGGTATATCCTATACTGGCCATACGAGTTTCTTTCTGACAATGGCCATGCCCTAGAAACCCAAACGTAGTGGAAAGAAGCAGAAGCAGAAGCAGAAGCGTCGCACTTCAACTCCCGGGTTGGCATCCCCCCTTGAAGAGTTCTTTGCCAACTACGCTCCTCAATTCCAGTATAATGCCACAAAGTCCGCGTCATGGGAATTCTATCGTCTCTGCGACGAGTCCAGTTGGGACAGGGACGATCCGGCAAGGAAGGCGGCGCACCAGGAGTTCAAAGACGCCATCGTGAAACAATTCAACAACGTCTATGGGACGGACGTGAACAATCTTGGACGCTGGCAGAACTTGTGCCACGTCGTGCGCATCGCGCCCGTCCCGGATGACTTGCACGCCTGTCGCGAGGCAAGCCATATACATTCCGTCCCACTTCCTGTCATCTGATCATACCAGGCCGTTTATTATTCCTTTGTCAACCTCGTCGATCTCGTCGACACGCCCAACACNG
>JBBPQL010000676.1:0-19142 GCA_038092515.1 Boletus subparvulus | reverse complement strand
ATAACTCCTCTATCCTTTGGTGAAATGATATGAAACTTGGGGGATATGTAGATGATACTATTGGTCATCTATCCTCATTCGAATATATGTCTGACTTTGCATGGAATCTTTTCTATGCAGGTCACCGATGGTAGGCGAAAACACACTGGTGAGAGGTGTTTGAAGAGGTGGAAGGTGGCAGTGATGCTGGGGCTGGGCTCAACTGAGGTGCATGGTTCTGCTGGAACCAACTAATAGCAAATGCTTTGTGAATGGTTGGGTCGGTCAAATCAACATACATCTGGCAGAGTGAAGGATTAGTGAGAAATGCAAGCACAAGCTGGGCACAAATGGTGGGGTCAACCCTGACATCCTGTATAAGGATCTGTGCCACTTGTGATGAAACACCCCCGACGGACTTCAGAGAAGTATTGGGTGGAGTTGGAAGTGAATTTTGGGGGAAGGTTTGAGGGGGAGCACTGGCAGGAATTGATAGAGAGGGTGATGAGAGGTTTGTGTTGAGTAAACCCTTGATCTTGTGGATACAATCAGTAGCATGATTGATCGCTTCCATCATTCCAGTCATGGCAACAGCACTGGACAGGGAAGCCTGAGATGGTGTCACTTTTGCCCATCAACTGGCAATGGCCAATGAGCTGAGGGACAACATTTTTGTGGAGGTGGCAGGAATTCGTGCCTTGGATTTCACCTTTGATATTTTGGCAGATGACACAAGGCTGGTGTAGGATGAGGGAAGGTGAATACCTGATGCAACTGAGAATGATGGGTATGTCTTGCTACTTGAAGAGAATGTCTGTCCAAGAATGCTTGGGGGTGGTGTCATCTGATGGGGAGCCATCATGTCGAGCACTGAGAGTGCTTCATGGGCGGCACCAAGCTGAATGGTAGGATTGGATGAAGCGAAGTTTTGTCTGAGCTGTAGGAGTTGATTGAGTTCGACACTAAAGTTCAATGGATCCCCAAGATTGTCGAAGTGCAAGGTACTTGTTTGGGGCATTGAGTAAATTTCAGGGAATGGCAACACATCAGCATCACCCGGATCCTGGTCAAGTGTTTCCTCTTCAAGTTCGTCACCAATGTGCGAATGACTGCTGAAAACACCAATGCTATCAGAGTAGAGCTCAGTCATCTTGTCAAGGTATGGCCAGCTCTTGTTCTGAAGGGTGCCATCTCCCTGCTCTGAATCAAATCAATACAATCTATTTCATACAGAAATGACAAACATACATCAATGCTATTAGTTTGCATGAATGACTCCCATGCTTCCACTTCAGCCTCTGTCCGGATATTTGCACCATGGACTGGATCAAATTGGACACCCGAACGGTGATGCACATACATAGGCATCTATAGCCTTCCAGGTTTTCTTGAGCTGCAATGTAGGAATATGAGTTGATGCTGTGAAGCACGTGTTGAGACGACGTACTGATTGCCACTTGGAGGAGATCATCATAGAATGCTTATCGGGTCCAAGGTGTGTTGCCACCTCAGAAAAAACACTCTGTGGGAAGCTAAATGCTTGTCCCATCCTCGACTTTCACTCGATGAGAAGATCGAGCATCTTGTGGGTTTGTTCCAAGGACCATTGCGCATGAACTATCCTGCCAGGCTGTTGCATGCTCATGATTTGACTTGACTTGATGCCACAAAGGACGATGAAAGCGCTGAGTCTGAGGAGGATGTGGTGGATATAACAAATGTCAAGCTGAATGCAAGGATGGTGGCAGGAGGGCATGTTGGGTGTGTCTGTAGAAGGTGAATATTTTTGGCTCCACCCATTTGGCTGTTAGCATGGTCTAGAATTCCGTGAAGTCTCAGCTTGGTCTCAGCTTGGTCTCAGCTGAAATAGTAGGTCTAGCTACTATTTCAGCTAGCCTCTATCTAGGATATCGAACAGGCCCTAAGTTTGTTGATCATGCATGCCCTCACTGTCGCCATTGCTGACCCTCCCTACCTCACTTGTCATCGTCACACACCCTCCCTACCTCGCTTGCCCTCACCCTCTTTTCACGCTGTTGTTGTCACCCTCGCCCACCGTCAACTTTGCCTCAGCAGACGATGGTGGGCCTCATCACTTGCCCTCCCCAACTCATTCAACCTCGCATGCCCTTTGCAAATCCTCACTCTCGCCGTCGCATGCCCTCACCTCCTCCTCCCCAATTCATTCCCCCTTCCCCTTTCCCTCTCATGCCCTTGCACCAGTGAGCCTCGTCGCTCACCCTCCCCAACTCATTTGCCCTCACCCTTGCCCTCACATACCACCCCCTTAACCCTTGCTGTCATATGCCCTCACCTGCTGTGGATGACGGCAGGGGTGTGTGATGATGACAAGCCTCATCACTCACTCTCACCCTTGCCCTCACCTCCTCCCTTGCTCTTGCCCTCACATGCTGTCACCTTTGCCTTGTGGACATGTGTGATAATGGTGAGCCCCATCACTCACCCTCCCCAACTCTTTTGCCCTCAGCCTTGCCCTCTCATAGCCTTGCCCTCACCATCATATGCCCTTGGCCTTGCACGCCATCCCCTTCACCTTTCGGACAATGGCAGGGGCATGTGATGATGGTGAGCCTTATTGCTTGCCCTCACCCTTGCCCTCACATGCCCTTTGCAAGCCTGCACTCTTGCTATTGTATGCCCTCCCCTCATCTCGCATGCCATCACCTTCGCCTTGTGGACGACAGCGAGGATGTATGATGATGGCGAGTCTCATTGTCTGCCCTCTCCCCACCTCAGTGCTTGCCCTCGTTGCATGTCCACGCCTCGTCGCACACTGTCACCACTGCATGCCCTTCGTATGCCCTCATCTTGGATATTCTCACCCTCGCTCTCGCATGCCCTCACACACACTGTTGCCATCGCCATTGCACATCCATACATGGACACCCTCACTCCCACACACAGACTTGAATGGACCCACTTAATTCACTTTTCTACTTGACTGTAGTACTATTGAGTTAGTTATGACAAATTAACAAGTCTCATCCACTTCTGGATTTGATTGAGTAATGAAAAGCATGAAAAAGTATGAATTAAAGCTAACAAGGTAAGTTAAACTACAATACTAAACATAGTGCACTAGCAAGTACAGATAGGTGAAGCTTGAAGGCCAATGGGAAAGGATTGGGTTGACCATGGGAACAAGCACACTGCCATTGAAGCCAGGAGCAGGGATCAATGATGGTGGTTGAAGGGAGAGAGTGGCTTGGTATATAAATGAAGGAAATTATGTTAGCAAACAAACAAGAAAAAATCAAGTGCTGTACTTCCCGTGGGTGTCTGAGGTCTCTAAGAGGCTGTTATGCTGGTACCTGAAAGTTGCTAGCTGATAAAAGCACCAAGTAGTAACAAGCAACCTAGAACTCCTACAGTAGCCTCCTCCCTTTACAACATAGACAGTTCCACACTCAAATTCATAAAGGTCAACAGCTAGCATGGATTGACAACTAACAACAAATCTATTCACCCCTATGTACTCTGTAGTATTCAAAAGTATGTATATTAATACACCTGTTCAAAAAGAAAGTATCAGTGTTCCCACAATGCCAGGTTGTGTGTTGAGCGGCCAAAATAGAACATGTTGATGTTCTCGTCAAACGCACAAAGTGGTTGTTGCACCCATGAGATGGGAGGGGCATGGTGGCAGTTCAGGCATTGAGCATTGTGGTGTGGATGTTGGGCATTGGGATGTCGCACCCATGGGTTGGGAGGTGGAGGTGCAGTGGCCATTGGTGTGTTGTGCTGGTATTGGGCATTGCTGGATGGGAGTTGGGGCGTGGTGGGCCATGGTGGGGGTGGGATCCAGGGTGTTGCACCCATTTAATGTGAGGGGGGCATGGTGGGCATGTGTGTTGGCATTGAGCATTGCGCCCAGCCATTTTGGTAGGTAATGGGGGTGGCTGGCTAGGTCTGGCATCGCACTGGCAGTGCAGTGAGGCAGGCGTGCCAGAGTCAGCAAGGTGTGCAAGGGTGCACGGGATGGTGGTGGGGACTTGGAGGGTGAATGTGGCACAGTGAGGTTGGAGAGTGGGCGAGTGAGGTTGATGGTGCTACTAATGGTGGTTGCAAGCTAACTTATTTTGACAAGACTCACAAAGGCCAGCCGTGAACATAACCAAATAATGATCAACAGAATGCACATGACATGTCAACACCATTCAACATTCAACATTGCAACCTCCCTTGTGCACCAGGCCACCGCTGTGCAACCCTCACTCGCCCACTCTGCTGTGCCACCTTCACTCTTCAAGTCCATGCCACCGTCTCGTGCACCACACATCCCATGGTGCAGCACAACCACACAGGTGAGTACCATTGTCAACCCATTACTTGCTGCTTGTGCACTTAACAGTGAAAACCCACCACACATAGCCCCATTCCCATACTGCATGCAACCACACCCAAGTCCAATTGGCACTGCTCATCTCCTGTCCCAATTGTGCTGTTTTGAGCACAACTGCATGCCTCCCACTCACACCCAAAGACTTTGAGGGAAAAAACAGATAAGTCCATTCCACCACCCATCTGAGTCCCCACTCGACTTGCATATCATACACTCCTACTTGCTCTTCACCACCTTGACCACTTACGCACTGGAGCTCATGAGAGAGAAAAAAACAGTTGAGTTGAATTATAACTGCCCCTCCCAAATGACATGCTGATTATCTTTTCCCAGCCAACAACTGCCCACCTCCCACGCCCCTGAGTCCACCATCCCACACATATCCATCCAAAACAACGTCTGAACCATGCACACTCCACCGTTCACATGCCGAGATTGAAAGCTAAGTCCCCCAACCACTCGCATAGAGTCCCCCCTGACTTGAGTTGGTGAACCCCCCTGGGCACAAACAAGGCAAAAAACCCCACCAATGGATGCCGCGAGCGTGCACACATGCCTGTTGTCCTCTTCGTGTTTTCTCACCCACCCTTGCCTCTCGCTTCCTTACTTGTCCATCCTTGTGCCACCTTGTCCACCCTCTCATGCAGCACACCCCCATGCGTAATTTTAGCTTTAGCTTTCAGTACATTATATTGAAATAAATCCATCATTTGTTTATGGCCCATTTGTTTGGTTTGAGTGAGTCCTACTATGGACTATAGATTGTATGGAGTGAAATGGTAAATCATGATGATGGACTACAGTGAACTATGTATGTTGACACACTGTGTGCCACAGCCTTATGTAACAGCATGCTACAGTAGGAACTATGTCTGTTACATCATGCTATATAAGGGGGGATGTTAATGGGTGCAACCATATGTATTACATACAACATAGCCCAATGTAGACTTCTGAATTTTTGCAGATGTGTCTTCAGTGACTGTCGAGTCAGATATCCTAGTGAGCCCAATCATGGACAGGTTTATCATGATTAATACTAACGCTGTGAGATGACACAAACTCAATGAGTTGCATAGTTAATGTCCATATACTTACTGAATCACTTGTATCAATGTGTCCCACCTTTGGCTTCGATACAAGAGCAACAACACATTGAACATCCATGGGGGAAAAATGATCAAGGGGTGGCATTTCATGATTCCTGTTGATGCTGACCCACTGCGGGTCTCATGATACAAGCTCAAGGAGAGTACACACACCATTAGATGGATGATCCTGGCTGAGTTCAGATGCATTGTTTGCTTGTTTTGCCTAATACAATGTGAGCTGTCACCATGTGCCACAAGAAGAAAAAAGACAATAGGACTGGCTTCCTTTGGACCCATGGACCTTATCTGCGATGAAAAGCATCCCTGTTGGTACTGTTGGTATTTGATTTACATATCCTATGACACAGGATAAACAACAGCTTCTACAAATGAACTAAACAAACAACGGACTCCATTTGATGGGTTTTGAGACCACTTGCTGAGATGATCTGTTAGGCACACTGCACCTAATTGTTTATCAAGGAATAGCACTCACTCACTGACATTTATCTGCACCTGCAGCCATCCTTAAAAGTCTGTGATTGGTAATATTCATTCTTGCTGGTGACTAGGAACAAGATCAGCTGACACAACCTTCCAGCAAGTTGATCGGGATCATGTGCAGGCAGGTCCTTATGACCCCTTGAACATCATCCATAGCTACCTTTTGAGCTCTGGGGTGTCCTTGGGTGATTCGGGAGTATCAAACCTCTCCTCTGAATGTGTCTCTGGAAGGGGGATCATGTTATGATTTGTCTCCTTGCTAGTGGTGTATTTTTCTTTTTCCTTTACTGTCAAACTCATATTCTCTTTGGTATGTGTTCCTATGATTGGATTTATTGCCTTCTTCTCTTTGATTCATTGAACATTTCTTTTATCTTGTTGTAACGCCTCACGCTGTTCCTGTTTCTTATTACCAGAAGAGAATCCTTTGTGTACTCATTCTTGATTATGCATTTTCTTTTATCTTTGGACAGCATTCATCTTCTAACTGATTCTATTGCATCGGTTACGTGTTCCCACTTACTCATCATATTCCTACATCAGCAAACCAACCCTCACCTGGCCAGAGCTGGACAGGACTGGACAGAGATCCAGCCCTTCCAGCTCTCCCAGCAAGGTACCTAACTGGCTAGCTCTGTCCTTGTTCTAAGACCTTCTATGCTTATGTGTCCTTAGGTATGTATAAGTACTGTAGACAGCTGCCTGTATCCTGTTCTTTACTCTTGATCTATGCAATTCAGGATTCTCTTGTGTCCAAAGCAATCAGCTTTGTCCTTTGTCACCTAAGTCCTTTAGACTTGATCTCTTTCTTAAGCATTGCAACTCAAGAACAGTGTGTCTCTTTGTGAGTACCTCCCTTGAGACAACTTTGTTTTGCTCTGACCTACAAGAGTACATCTTGCATAACAGGTCACAGGTATGCCTGGGACATCCAATGACTGTAATATAACACAGGATGAACAAATTGGTGGTGCCTTGTTCTCACAAGGATGGGCAGAGGACATTGTCAGCACAGAAGTGAAAACCTTATCAAAGTCAAACTGCAGATGAGGTGCACTCAATAGCAATGTGACCTATGCCATCTTGAGAATGTGCTCTGAGTGAAAAGGGACAAAATCATTCCTCAAGATCACTCTCACTGTCTGTGCTGCAGATCTTGGACTTGAGTGAAGTAGATTCCCAGGTTCTTCCTGGTGTATGTCCTCAGTGATGGAGTCAGCATGATACTTTTGGTGATGGAATGAAGAACTCCCACTGGATTAGAGTCAGATGATTTATTGTTGCAGCTGTCTGAGGTCGAAGACTGCTCCTCTTATCATCCTTTCTCACTAATGTCTTGGGAATTCAGTGGGTAAATTTGCACTGGGAAATTCACATAGGTGAAGTTAGAAGGTGCTGTGCTTGGGGCAAGAATTAGTCACAAGTAGATGACTAATGGTGTGTCAATGGAGGAAAGATGATATGGGACTTGTGACTTCTCTACTTCAGAACTCCACTCACAGGATCAATCTGTGATAGGATCTTTGCTATATATCATACTTGGAACAAGACCTAATATTGCCTTTGTGGTTATCTGCATGTCACAGTTCTGTGCTAATCCATCACAAGAACATCTTAGTCAGGCACTATACATTGTATTGTTCGGTATCTTGGATCAACCAAGAACTTTACTTTGAAATTTGATTGTGCAAACCATGATGGTTTTCTTGGTTACACAGATAGTGATTGGGCAGCAAATCCTAATGATTGAAAATCCATCACAGAGTATGTTTTATTCCTTGCTAATGCACCTGTTTCATGGCTTACCAGAAGACAGAAAACCATTGCATTATCCTCTACTAAAGCAGAATACATGGCAATATCAGATACTGCAAGACAAATCTCTTGGATAAAATCACTCTTAGGCAAAATTGGTTTCAAGATACCAAAAGTACTGCTTTACTGTGATAACCAGGGAGCTATCTTTTTGGCAACCAATCCAGCTCAAGAAATGCGATCAAAACATATAGGAATCAGATACCACTACATTCAAGAATGTGTGGAAGGAGATAAAATCAATCTCTTTTATATTCCTACTAATAAACAACTGGCAGACATTTTCACCAAGAATTTATTTCCATCCAAGTTCAAAGTTATTCATAAAGGTCTTTGTTTTGTCTATTCATCCTTATCATAATCTCAAGGAGGAGTGTTGAGATTTATGTTTGACAGGAGTCTAGTCCATTCCATTTCAGAACTTCTATTACAGCCAGACCTAGACATCTTACATAAGTATAATGACATTATGATCTAGACTCTTATCTCTTATTAGAGATAAGACTCACCTTTATGGTAGATTACCATACTTATACATGGTCTGTGCATACACAGCTGTACTATATAAAGAGTGGCTTAACCACCTTAAAATATAATGAATTCCACTTTTACTCACTCTATTCTCTTGCCTCTACAAAAAGCTTTAAGTAAGTCTTACTTACTTACTTGCTGACCTAGTTTCTTCTGTTAGACCTCTAGAAAGTCCCCTACACTTTCTTCAGTTGGGATTTTTTCTGACAGGCATCAACTTTGCAGACTGTATGTGATTGCTGGGGCATTCATTGCCATGGTGGGTTGTGTTATCATGTACATGCAAATGAGTCCTGGTGTTGCGCTTGTTGGCATTGTACTAGCTGCAATTGGTATCTTTCCATGCCCATTTGTTGCCATCACATGGGCCAGCTCAAATGCTGGAGGGTATGTGAAATTCCTTTGCAGCATATTTATAATCTGGTAAAACCATTCCAGGATATGCTCAAATATATATATATATATTTTCAATCTGCCATGGTTCTACATCAGCCTTGAAATAAGCATGGCTTTGATAAGTTCCACATGCATCTTCTCTTGATGCCTGATTGTCATGTTCACTAATGGTATGCTAGAATACTGGTAACTTCATTTGCAATTTGGAATTACAATAGAATCAATGAGCAGAAGGAGAGGTTGTGCAGTGAATGTGGAATCACTGAAGATCACAAGGGTGGATTCAGAGAGAAGGGAAATGACAGTCCCCTATTCAGATATGCTCTCTAGTTTTCCACCAGCATGCAATCCTTTATATGCAACCATCCTAATGCTTTGTTATTTGTCTGAGTTCTACAAATCACCTTTTTTAAAGAACCCATGTCTATTGTTCAGTAGGGCTGACCTCTTGCTAGACATTACATGGGTACTAGTATGGTGTCAAATGTACAGATCAGCATTGCATTTGATGCACACCATCACATAAATATTTCTAGACAAATATTTGAGATGGTTGCTGCTTGTGTAAATACCAAAACATATAAGTTGAGTGCATGATCTGTCTTTTGCTTCTTTTGCCACAATATTCCCACTTTATATATTTGAGCTTGCTCTCACTCTGAACAACACCATGAGACAAAGATTGCATCTATCACCACAGCAAGTCCACATCCTTCACCAACCCAATAATATCCTTGCTTAACTGATCAATGGTGCACAGCACTCCTGCACCCAGCTGATGTCAGCCATTTGTGGTGGTCAGCCAGATGACATGGCTGTGGGGGTGGCTCACTTCTAATGGTCTCAGTTGAGCATGTATGCATTGGGTAGTGTAAGAGTAGAGAACACATAAGTTGGTCCACAGTATCCATGTCATGGTAGTGATGAACATGCAACATTTTCAAGGTGGCTGTATGTGCTTGAATCAATGCACATCCATTTTGATCAGTATTGGTAAAGTCATTAGGGTGCAACCCCAACAGAGGGCCCTGTCATTGGCCTTCAAAATCATCCCCCCTTGGGGAAAAACTGACCTATGTAAGACCAGTGGAAATGTTGTTATGTCTCCAGCGTGAGATGCTAGTTTCCCCCTTCAGCTGCTTTTGTATCCAACAGAACAGAACAAGAGTGATCATTTCATCCATCACAGTGGTTGTACTTCCTCATTGTCCCTGGGCCACATCTACTCCATTGATCATATGTGCATAGCACCCTTGTGCTGAGCTGACACATTTGGATCATGCTGGTTTCTGGGGTGGCTCACATTTAATGATCCCTGTCAAGAATGGATGTGTTGGCTGCTGCCATGCCAGTGTACATTGAGCCTGAGAAGTGAATGAAGGAGCATGTTGAATACATAATTGATAAGTGCCTCAAGGGGCATCTTGACAGGTAGAGTTCCTGAAATGTTATGCACAATAATCAAAGAGAGCAGAACAGCCTATGCATCATAATGATGTGCCAGTGGATGGAGCCTGGAATGAGTGGCCACATCAGTACCTGATCATCTACTAGTAAATCCCTGCACACACTGAGGTCTTGGGAGCTCACACTAACACCAGGACTTTCCAGTGGATCCATGATGAGCAAAAGACCCTGGAAATGCAATGGTCTAACATTAACTCACGTTCTTGTGGTTTTTCACAGCTCAAATCAGACGCTATTTCAACCCCCACATGCCAGTGCATATGGATATCTGTGACGGCTGTCAACCGTAGTTGTCAAGAAGTCACACAAGAAACAAATCAATAGACTGGATCAATTCCTAGCCTTGAATTGACTGGGAATATGGGTATACAGTCAAGTCTTTGAGTACATTGTCCATAGTAAGGGATTATAGATAAATCAAATGGATATGAAACTAGCCAACAAGTGTACCTGCATTTGTACATAAGGATAGGTATGAGCTGCCTGAATAAACTGAGATGAGAGTCCATGAAATGTAAATGACTGGGCATGTGATCAACGAAGGAGTGATAAGACAGATAAGATAGATAAGGGTATTAGCAGAGTATTCATTACATTCCCCCAACCAGCCTACACCTGGTGCAGGCTTAGTTCTCAAGGTCAATTGGATCATTGTCGGCAGTCTGTTCCTGAGTGAAGGTTCCAGGTTTGGTGCCATCCAAAACTGCTGATTCACTGCAGTCCATTGGATTTGCTTTGGTGCATTTCTTGGTGGGGTATTCCCCCATCTTGTTGTCCTTGTTAGTGGCACGTTCATATGCCTCATGTCTGGCTTGGTGAGCATCTAGCTCGGGATCCAAGACATAGCACTGATGACTTGAGAAAGCTCCATTTTCATCAACTTGATTGGTAAGCGACCTGTGTCTTTCATGTTCATCTGACTTGCAGCATCTATTCTGCTTTCGGCCCTTGTTATATATGGCCTCCCTCTGCCCCTGAGACCTCCTCTTGCAGTTCCTTCCACTCGGTGGCTGCCTCTCATCTTTTTCATACCAGCCATCTGGGTGCAATGAACTTGCATCGCCCATCCTCACTAACCCATGTTGCTCCCTCCCTTCTTGAATTTTCTGGCTTCTCCATAGTTCTCTGTTGATGAGCCAGCTGCCGATGGCACCAATATGAGAATCAATGGCCACACTGGTTGTTTCCTGGAAGATGAACCCAAAGAACACAGCTGGAGGCAGCTTGGGGTAGTCCATAAGAAGCCACCATCCAGAGTTGTCCAGCATTGAAAGTCAGTAGGGGTTTGAAGGCTCAGCATTGAAGATGCAAGTGATGATGTTGTAACCTAGCAGTGCAGGAGGCAAGTGATCCGCATGTATCAATATCCTGATCTTGATGCTGTATTCTAGGCATAGATGAAGGTGAGTGCAGGAACATGCACAGCAGTATTGAAAGATTCATTGACTCTGAAAACAAAGTCCTCTCCATTGTGGAAAATATGAGTATAGTTTAGCCTTAGTGCCCTTCTGGGGTGATCATCTCTCCAAGATGAACAGGGCTGCATGGAATGGGAATTTTTCTTGAACTCAATGGTGCATGCCCCATAACTTATTTGTGGGTTGTCAGAAGGCAGTGTGCCCATTCCTCTCAGTAAGTCTTGTATTCCACCAAAATCCAGGAGTTGCAAATAATCAGTCAGAGCTGACAGATGTTCAACCTGTCTGTACAGTAACCAAGTGACATTGCCTGATGTCCAACAGATCTCAAATACAGTGAAGTTCCCACTGCCAGAGTGGGACAGTATGCAATCCACCTGCCACTCTGTGTTGGGTGCGTCAAAGTTGGCGACCTGTGTTTCCATTCATCCTGGGAACAGTCAGTCATTGTTTGGCACATGGATTCTCATCAAGAAGGAATGGAATACAGAGTGTATGCCCTGTTGTCTCAACCTCACTGGTAAGTCCAGCTTGAAGGAGTTATTCTTGTAGTCCTTTATGATCTTGTAGGGGCCAATATACTATGGGGTGAGCTTCTGGGCCTGTCTTTTTGGAAGCAATATGTTCTTTGTTGAGACATATGTCAGGTCTCCGAGTTTGAAGGGAGTAGGCTGATGTTTCTTGTTTGCATGTCTAGTCTGTTTTATCTGATGTAAAACAACAAACCTAACTAGGTGAGTAGGAAGGTCTATGTGTGTAGGGGTCTAAGGGTGTGATAGGCTCGTCCCCAAAGAGGATCCTACGAGGTTAGTGAAGACTCGGGTGAAGGTGATGAGAAGGTGAAGGTGAAACTGGCCGTCCGAAAGCATTCCGGACCGTGGGAAAGTAGGCCGGTCTAAGACCGGTCTGTTGGGCATGCAGTGGAGAGGTGGAGAAGGTGTGAAGGTGGTCAACAAGCTCCATAGTGGACTCAGATGTGTGGACAGTAGATGGAATGTTTGGGAAAGTGGAAGATTCAAATAGGTGCCAAAAGATGCATTCAAAATGCCAAGTACAAACTCTTTATAGTCCGGGAATTGCCCAGGACTGTGTAGTTACAATAGATAAAGTTTAAAACTCTAATAAAAAGATATCTGACAGTCAATAGATACAGAATGATCAAAGAACATATTACCAAAAAGGGATACTGATGTGAGACTGACCGGTCTATCGTGGGAAAATGAAGTCCGGACTCGGACTACATGCAGAATGGGCTGGTTGGGTTCAGTATAGCATGGGAAACCTAGCTAGAAAGCCTTGAAAACTTGGGTTACCAACCTAGAGCTGTACAGTGCTCTACACCAAGCTTCTAGAATAGCATTGTGCACTTCCATAATGGCATGTTTTATCCTCTGTGCAAAGACTCTAACACTTGGATACTCATCCTTACCAGAATTGTTCCATATAAATGCTTGAGGTAGCCAACCACTATTTAAGAAAAAGGATGTGTACCCAGTTGTTTCTGACTGTGAGGAGTTGATCGTGAACTCAATTTCTGGTAGACAACTCATCCAGTCCTGTTGTTGTGGACCAATGCATGGTCACAGCATCTGTCCAATTGTGGTTGGCATGTTCGGTAGCGCCATCTGTCTGGGGGTGATAGGCACTGAGAAGGCTGTGGTGCTTGTACACCTTGGAGAAGACAAGTTCTGCAACATCTCTCACTGTGTAGTCCACCCTGCTAGGTATGAGATGAACCATTCCAGTTAGCAGATCAATAACAATGGTGATGGAATTGTATTTCCCATTTCTGTCTTTAAAGACAGGAAGAGGTCCAACGAAGTCAATACCAATCAATTTCCAAGACTTTGTGGGCACATGGAGTGGGGGTGTAGTAATCCATATGGCTTCTGGTTCAATGATTTACTTCTTTTGCAGGTTGTACAGGACTCACAGTATTTATGAACATCTGTGGCCATGTCTTTCCACCAGAGGTGGTCGTGCAAGTACACAAGTGTCTTCAATGTACCAAGGTGAGCTAGTAGTAAGTGGGCTTGCTCAATAAGCCATTCTCTTATGCTTTGTCCATCTACTATGATATTTGGAATACATAGTGCAATTTGTTCCTTGCTCCACAACCAGATGTAGCCATCACATTCTTCAAAGTTGCAGTAGTGGCTTGCATCTGAGTCATCCAGAATAAGCTTAAAGAAGCTGTTCTTTCCATAATTGTTCTTGATCTTTCCTAGCAGATTGTCATTGTCCAGGAAAGTAAGTGAGATCTGTGTCTCTGTGTCACCTGATGGCCAGTCCGATGCATTGGACAGTTCAGGTTTAAGTTCAGGTTCATCATTTCAGGTAAAGGTGTCCACTTCCTCTCCAACCATTCGTTTGCATGGTCATGAAGAACAAAATGGTCCTTCACTCACTGCACAAATTTGGTGGCTGTCTCCGGCCATCCAGATTCAGCAGGCACAGTGGTCTTTACCACCTGCTGTCCCTTAGGCAAGTCCTTTGATCCACCAGAGGCCTGGGGCACCCGTGTGGCCCTATCCATATGTCTGCCATCCTGTGGACATGCCATTGGAACGCCAGGACCTAGATGGTCATATTGTCGTCTTTCTAGGCAAAGATAACTCAGAACTCAAAATGGTTTCCCAGACAACATACTGTATCTTTGCCTCCATAGATGGTAGACTATAAGCTGGGGAAACTAGTTCTCCTAGATGACACAACAACCAATATGCTGAATCAGTGAGTAAACTTAGCCAAACCAGTAATGTGGGTGTTCATCAATCTTCAATGATAGTTGAGGGGAAAACTGATAGAATATGAAAGCCTGGGTCTCTTGTGGGTGTCTGGTGTTGATAGGGCTACGCTCAATGAAAGTGTGCAGATAGGCTCTAGCCAGCGTTGGGTGGCTGCTAGTAGCTGGTGATTGCATGGGTTCACACAAGTTCACTTAGTCACATAGAATGGTTATGGTAACTGAATTCTTATTGTACACTAAGGAGTTGGTGAATCAGGCAGGAATTAGCACAAATATCACTTAGCTCATAGAGTGGGTAATTGGCTAGAGACTGGGTCCTTCTATTACTTATGCCCTAGGCTGGATAGATAGCACTTTGGACAAGTAGCTTCCACACTACTGAGAGCTGGCTCTAGTAGAGGATCTCACAAGTCCTATGTGTAGGAGTTAGTTGTCACTTAAGCCTCTCTTGGGCTTCCTATGATCTGTCGCTCTTTTATGGTGCTCTCTGCTTCTCTTTAGAAGCTAGTCATCTCTGATCCAGAAGCTGGATTTGTTCCCAAGGCTAGAAGATACCTGGAAGGTCTTTTCCTCTCAGTGTTCTTTTTTTCTCTCTTGGGTCCTCTATTGGGTCTTTTCTCCCCATTTGGGGCCTGATTAGCTCTCCTTATATAGATAATACAGGAGGCTGTGCTACCAGGGGCAGCTGACTGATGCCAAGAGATTGCTGACAAATGCTGAGAGAAATCTTACAAATACCAAGCCAAATGACCAGTCTGGTTGGTCATTGGGCTCAGCAGGCACAGGCAGTGCTCTGCTGACTGATGCTGATTCAGCCAGGTCACTTGACTAGAGTCTAAGTATTTACAAAGATACTAGGGAAAGGTCCCTACTAAGGGCAATCTAGCCCTAAATTTGCTAAGCCTTTTGATCATGGGAAAGTGATGAAATCTCAAAACTCGGGTCAATTGTCTGTATAGTATCATGATCCTTGCATCAAACTAAGTTGGTGCAGGTCAGCGCATTGGGCTATATATTCCAAGTTCAAACTCTGCATTGTCACCGGTCTGACATAGCACAATTACCTGACTGGGGACAGTCAGAAGCTGAGCCCTGGTGGATGTAGAGATTGGTAAGTCTCTAGGTTGGTATTCAGACTTTCCCCTACTTCCGAGCCATCCTTATCATGTCCTTCCCTACCCCGAGCTTTCCTTCATATACTACCAATACTGGACTATGCCAGCTTATTTTGGACTATACCAGTTTCAACTGGTAATTACTCTTCCTATTTAATCATTCACCTTCCTCTCTCCTGCACTTCCTTTCTTCCAAATATAGCAGTACTTATTAGACCATACAGTGGACTCCACCATCCCTCCTTTTTCATATCACTGAGCACCGGTCAGTCTTATCAGACTTACCAGTGACTCATTAGGCACAAATACTTAAAGTGTTTCTTATTTGATTTATGTATATATTGAGGACCTAATGAGAATGTGCAAAAGACTCAACAATCTGAACAGTAGACACTTACCAGACCCATAGACGAAAAGAAAAAAACCAAAATGCAATAATAGCAAATGAAGATGAACTCACCTTCAACCCAACCATCACAGCCAGAAAATCGCTCAATGAGTGCTTCCACGTTCTCCACCCAGGACCAATTACACCTTCAAAACCAGCATACCGCATAAGCAACCCATGTAGAGAGCAAGGCCAAATGATTGACCCCACACCAATGGCTGCTGCTTCAGAAACAGCAAATTAGATGCAACCTGTGGGGGTGGAATATGGATCAGTGACAACAACCCTCTAAATCAAGCAATCAAAATACTGGACACAAACCACTCAAACCAAATTGGTGAAATCACAGCCATAATCATCACTCTTCAAATAACAGACCCCACAATCCCCCTAACAATAATCACAGACTCCAAATATGCCATAAATGGCCTAATAAAACACCTGGGCATTTGGGAAGACCAAGGATGGCACAATATCAGTAATGCTGAATGGCTCCAAGTGGCAGCATACCAACTACACTGCCGAGCTGCCCCAACCAATTTCAAATGGACCAAAGGACACAATGGCAACATAGGAAACGAAAAAGCCAATGCTCTCACCAAACAAGGAGCGCTAAAAGAGCAGCTGGACATCACTGACCTGAAAGTACCAAGTAGCTTCACACTACCAGGAATGACTCACCCAATGCATAGTGTATGCCAACCTCAAATCACAAAGTACAACACCCTATAATCATCAAAGCCTGATAAACTTAGACATCATAGGTACACCATCCAAAAACTCACTGGACATCTAGAAACAGATGTGTCCCTATGGAAAAACATCTGTCATCCAGACATATGCTGACCAATACAAGACTTCTTCTTCAAAGCCATGTCTGGAGCTTTGAGAATCAGAGACTTCTGGTCGAAAATCCCAACCCTTGAATACCACTCAAAATGTTCCCACTGCCCTAATACGGTCAAAACACTCAGCCACATCCTAATAGAATGCCCCAACCCTATCACTCATATGATCTGGAGTCTCGTCAAAAAGCAGTGGCCCAAAGGTGAGCTCAACTGGCCTGATATCCAACTCAGCCACACCCTTGGTTGCAGGAGTATCCAACACGACTCAGACAACAACAATGATAACAGTACCAATAATAAACAAGGTATCACTTGTCTAAAATGCATTATCATATCAGAATCAGTGCACCTAATACAGTGACTCCAAAAACCCTTTCCATACTAACCTCAATGGTGGTGCACACAGTGCACCACCAAACACTGTGGGAATTGTGCTTAGCTTTGGTGGAGTTAAAAATAGAAAATGCTCTTGGCTACAAGATCACCCCCTGTGTCATGTGATTAGATTCACATGCTGCTGAGATATGGCCAACCAAAAACAGTAATACCATGGAAAGGGTTTTTTCACTTTTGAAATACAAAGGGTATTTGGATATTATTAGTACTTGGTATAGCCCTCTTTTGCTCTAAGTACTCCCTGAACCCTCCTAGGCATGTTTTCAATCAAATTCTTACACTTCCAACTAATATCTTATCCCACTCCACTTGAACCCTCTCCTACAATTCAATAATCCTATTTGGGGGATTTTCATACTCTGCAAGCTTGCTCTTGAGCCAGCCCCAGAGATGTTTGATAGGGTTGAGGTCTAGTCTTGAATTCCTGCACTTCTAGCCACTCCTTGACCATTTTGCAGGTGTGCTTGGGGTCATTATCCTACTGAAAGATGATGTCAGGAGCATTGAAACCATAATACTCCAGGGTCTCCTGGAGTTTATCATTCAAAATCTGAATGTAGAGATTCCCATCCATCCTGTCATCAATCCTAACAGCAAAACCAACTCCCTCTCAAGTCATATGGCCCCACATCCTCCTCCAAACTTGAGAGTTCCATCAACCAGTCTATCACAAAGCCCCTCACCTGCCCTTTTCCATGTCCATTTACATCCATCCGACCCTAGGCAATTGATTTTAGTCTCATCAGACCATATTACCTTTTTCCAATCCTCTACAGTGTATTCCTTGTGGGCATAAGCATGGTCCAAGTGAGCTTTGCAATGTCTAGCAGAAAGAAGAGGGCATTTGGACTTCACCATGGACTTTATACCAGCTTTCTTCAAGTGGAGATGGATGGTATTGGTGGAAAGAGGCTGGATGATGATATTGTTAAGGACTTTGGTCACTTGAACAGTGTTTTCAGCTTTTCCAGAGGTTATTAGATATTGGGCATATTGAATATTGGTAGGAGGAAGCTTGAAATGACCACTTCCAATAGCTTTGGGAAGGGCAGAACACTCCTTACAATGAAGGTTTGAAATGGCAGAAGGGCTGACACCAGTTTTCTTGGCAATTGATTCACCAGGAAGGCCAGTATTAAGCAAGGAGAGGATGATGCTTTATTGGGCAAGAAAAAAAATCTGACCATACTGGTGGCTGAGAATGAAGAAGTGTGTGAACATTTTTAAACTCAGACATATTGCTTATATGTATATCTTTGTTTGTGCTGACAAACAATGGCAATTATTCTATTGTTTGACTGAGATCCATGTCATCAGTTTAAAAGTGAAAAAATCCTTTCCATGGTATTATTGTTTTGGTTTGGCCATATCTCAGCAGCATGTGAATCTAATCACATGACACAGGGGGCGATCTTGTAGCCAAGAGCATTTTCTATTTTTAACTCCACCAAAGCTAAGCGCAATTCCCACAGTGTTTGGTGGTGCACTATGCTGCAAATGAACAATAGAAGCCAAAACATATCCTCACTCAGTGGTAACTGCTAAATGGGTAAACAAAATTACAAACAGACTAAACATAGACCATAGACTAGCAATCTCCAGTAGAAAATCGAATTTCATCAATGAAGTTAAATACACCTGGACCCCCATCCTCAATCACCCAAACACCCTCCCAGCTGACTGGCCCACAAATCTAGAGGTTTTAGTGGGTATTACCCTATCAAGGCCCCTGATGTCACTGGGAATCCCAGATATCTGTAGGTTACAGAGCCCCACACCCCCCATGTAAGCGAGGCATGCGTAAAAGCATTTTTCCTCAGACCGACTAGCCCAGCTAGCCGCCTTAGTGTATTATGTAGAACTAGCACTGTCAGTTGCTACATAATTTTAACACTTGTCCAAAAAAAAAAAAAAGAACTGGAACGACGAAGCCCTTTGTGGGGGCCGGGGACGAGAATTCTATTGTTGATCCTCTTGTACTACCTCGATCTTTATACTACGAATATATGTCTCAGATGCCTAAGCCTTGCTCTTGTCCATGCCGGTAAGGCCAAGCTTGGTTTGCTCGTATTTATACTAATG
>JBBPQL010000675.1:0-19158 GCA_038092515.1 Boletus subparvulus | reverse complement strand
GAGTATGGACGAACGCCGGTGAACTCCCTTGAACATGGGGGTTATCAGCGGTTGACGTGGTAGACATGGTGGTATTAGGACGATCGCAGGGTAGTCACTGGTGACAAACCAGACCAACTTGAGTTATGGCCTCAGTTCCTCCCTCGCCGGCCCGGGGTCTATCCAAGCCTTGATCTAACTTGAAGCTAGGCAGATCCGCCAGAAGGATTTTTCATAGATGAGTCTACTAGCCTAAGAGCAAGAGGAATCGTAGACACGAACGTCTGAGTCAAGATAACAAGTCTCAATGTTACTGCTAACTCCTTCAACGATTCCCCAAGGTACTTTTGTTTCTATGTAGTTCGCGGCCAGAATCTCTTCCAAGCCCTGACTTGTAAAATGGAGTTTAAATAATGATACCACCAAGTCTTTTATAAATTATAATAACGTGTCGACCTCGTTAGATGGACGAGTTTTCGACTTCAGTAGGTCTTGGACATAACGCTCTCAGGCTAGTAATATCGGGTCTTTTTTTTCGCGCACTCTCTTGATTGACAGCCGATGCACCTCCTCAACGCTCAACGTTCAACCTCCGCTTCTCCCATCCCATTTGAGTCCTTTCCCCAACATATCGGTCAGCTTTCGGAACACGAGCGTACCGAGGAGTTGAACCCACGAGGGCCGCAACCCGTATTTGATGGCCAATTGGTAGTTGGGCCTGTGACTTCGCCGCGCTTGGCAATCCCGTCAGACGCAGCGGAGGGGAAATGACGGCGTAAGCCACAGGTGTCCATCTAACCACGAGGCTGGCTGAACGTTGTATAGCCAGATTGGTTATCCTCGTCTCAGCATCGACGTGTCCCGAGCACTTAACATGCCAGACGCACGTGGAGACAGACTTTCTCCTGAGTCGGTGTCCAGCAATGACTGGTCTATAGTCCATTTCGTAAGGATGCAGGTTTTTGGGTGGAAACCGAACGTTGATAGTGGTTCTTTTCGATTTCCCTCTTGACAATGCAATGTCCCGGCGAACGGGCGTCACAGGAATCGCGTCGTGGGCGGCGCTGATTGACCCAGTCAAGTTGAGCATGCCCCATCTCCACCAAAGTACACTAAGCATTGCCCGGATGCGATGAAGGAACCTCCTTCCTGACATTTTCTTCCCAGTTCATGACCCTGCACCACGGAGCGGATGCACACACCAACGCTCCTCATCGATCTTTCTGATAAATAGACGCTCAGGCGAAGCCGTTTGTTCAGACCCACGTTCTTCTCACTGGAACAGAGGATACCCCAACGGCAGCAATAAAACTCGGAAGCGTAGGCCAGCTGCGAGCCAACTTTGCTATCTCGTCATCATCCAAAGAGATCTGGAACACACAAAGCGATCTGTGGACCATGAGGGGCTGGAGTATTTCATATGAAAGAAGATGGCGTGTAGCGTGTAGGTTCACGTTTTGTCTCGTCTGCTGTCATGGAACAGCCAAGAGCCTCTCGGCGATGGTGAGATAGAAGAAGGCCGTGGAATACTTGGTCGCGAGGTCGGGTGACAAGATCCAAATCCGAAATTATGAATTCCAGTTCTTCGGCGCTGCAAAATAGCCGGTCGGTGGACAGGAAAGGGCGTGTTCGTGGTCTTGATATTTCGAAAAGCTTAACGGTGAGCGTCTTGAGGGTAGGCAACGTGGACAAATGTCTCAAAGCAGTGAGCATTGAGAAACACGTTCTCGAGGGCCTCTTGATTACAGATTTCTCGAGAAAAGCGCATGAATGGTCACCTCACTTACTGACCCGCGGGCCGAAAAGCGGAATTCGACAGACTTCAAATTCCGATATAGGAGTGGGTAGTAGTTATCGAAGAATGACAGCAGTGCCTCCCCATCTACTTCGGCCAAGTTCGTTCTGAGGGAAACGAGTGTTGGGCTAAGCAACTTCTGGATGTATCCAATATGAAGATGAGGAATAAGAATGTAAGGATTCCACTGGAGAACCCTTAAGTTGGGTAAGAGGAAAGAAGGCTGCCTGCACATGCATTGCAAAAAGCGCACAGAAGTGCTATCCATATCCATAATGGTGAGTTCCCCGACGCGATGCGAGTATTTGTCAATGATAGTGAGTTGGGAGGCAGTTGGAAGGATCTGTCGCGATAACATCAGGACAAGATATCAAGACAGGTAATTATGGAGTTACCCCCATTCCCGATTTTACCTGCTGTCGTGTAACACCGGATCAGCGGTTTGAGTGAATACAGCTCCCTCCATCGACGGTCAAGTAAGAGTTCCGAGAACACGCAGCAAATTTGGGCTAGGCAGCGTCTACGTTGAATTTTGCTCTCGGGGTATAGATAACTAGATCGCAATCAGGAGCTGGATCTCAAGGTATCTTGAGCACTACTCACCTTCGTAAGTATGTCCAGGCTGCTAGTTGGAATGGGTCTGGGTCAGCTGGTTGAAAGAGAAAAGGCAGGAGGAGAACGAGGAGCCAACATCTACACCATTGTCAATGCGCTCCCTTCGCAAGTAGACCCCTTAAGAGAGGAGTTGTTGACCACTGCCGTTGTGGTCGAACGGGCCGCCCGAAGTATCCTAGCGCCTCAGTCACGCAGCACATACCCCCGCCACCAACAAAGGTAATTCTCACAATTTCAAGCACGCTCTTCTTCCGGCCCATTCACCGCGGGGGTTGTCCGAGTGTGCATAGACCCCAAGGTGTGTTTTGTTTGTTTCAAGTCACGTATTGCGATACCTGAGATGATCCCATGCTTCCATGACCGCGTGGCGCTGACGCATAGTTGGGTTTCGTGGAAGCGAACCACCACGCGAGCAGTACTCCAGCGTTTATAGCCCCACACGTCGTTTCATCGCTTGTAATGGATCAGGTGAGGGTGGGTATCGACACCGGGCCGTTGAACGCGTTGACGGAGGAAGAGCTCAGGATTTGGGAGACGCTTTGTACGTCGACGGTGAAGTCCCTTTACGAGGCGTTTTTCGAGGACGAGCAGAAGGCGTGGTTAGCGAGTCATGTATGGCGGGATAACGGGGCTTCTTGGATGAGTCGCATCGTTTGCTGGTCGACCTCCTCGGGTTCGGCGAATTCTGCAAACGAGTGAAGGCACTCAAGGGGCTCTGAATTGGTGAACTGAAGCAGTAAAATATGAATATGATGTGCGTGTGGCTCGAGTTGCAGCAAGGGACCATGATCGTGATACCACAACTGACGGCCGCAATGCCGAGAAGGAGTAACTCGAGCACAACAACAAGGACAAACAGTCTTCTCCTCATTCCTGCAGGTCCATTGACTACAGTAGAGGTGGATTGCCGATTCACCATTCTTGAAAGTTCCAGCTATCATGGCCAAAAGAACAGTCATTCGTGATGAGCTTGTTCGTGGCCCCAGCCATCTCGGCGTGATATTTCAGGAGCGGTACCACGAGGACCTCACCATCCGGCCCTCACCGACGGCAAGGTGGTGACTGCCTTCACGTTCACGGCCCGAAGAACACACTTTCAAGTATCGTATGTGCTCATTCGCGTGATTTTTCACGGAACTCACTGTTTTCGACAGCGATCCCGCCTCCCGCTTTGCAGATACCGCTTTCGATTAAGTGCACACTCTATGGGTCCTCTCAGACGCGTGGGGTTCTTTTCGTTTCTCTCTCAAACAACGACTGTGCCCCCATAACAGTTGGGTACTTCAACCCTCCCCGCCCTCGTGACCCTCTAGATGCACACGATGAACGTAGACGTGGGTGCACCGCCCGAGGTACGTACCTCTTTCGTTCTCTGGATCTTGTCTACATTCGGTATTGCACACAGATGACCTCATGTCGGACATGATCTACCACCCACCTCTTCTCCTCGCGAACGGACACCACGGGCCATCGACATTGCAAGCGACGTTGCCGATTCCGGCCAAGAGCACGCTTCGTCTCTCCATCGATCTCAGCAAGGCGTTTGTAAAGTACACTGAACATCCCCCGGATGCCATGAGGGGCTGGGACCTTCCCCCCGCCGTTCTCTTCCCAGTCACGCTCCGCACGAATGCGTCGTTGGGTGGACGCAGTATCCCGAAGCGAATGTACACCCCAACGCTCCTTGTCGATCTTCTGACGCCGGATTTCTCGATGCCATACAACGTCATAATCCTCAGCTGCACGTTGATAACATTTGATCTTTGGGAGCATTTTCAACCTATTGACGCGCAAGTGTCTACCGTTGACTGAACTGGCAACGTTCGTCGATCGAGTACCAATCGGACGTGATTTCCAACTTATAGGCGAGCACCACTACTTATCCAGGGTCCCCGCACATCTGATTGTGTTCGTTGGCGCTACGAGTAAACCGAGGCTAACAAATGACTGTGAACCTCGCCTCGCCTTTGTCTGTTGGTGATCTGCATCGATATGCTATGCGGTACTACAGCAACTTCGTCAGTCCAGCTTAGGCGCGTCAGCATCGAGAATTCCACACAACCTTTCCTTTCTCTGAATCCCACACAGATATCATTTCGTAAAAAGTTGATTGTCACGCTAAATCGTCACTTTGGCGCCGAAGCTGAGTTTAACGTTTTATCTGAGCTGCCATGAGTGCGCCGTCTCAGACTCTCTTCTTGACGAGCTGTTTCGCACCGTGCTATCTCTCACCATTCTCGCTGTGCAATAAGTACTCGCGACTATCATTGCTATAATTCGTTGTTAATCACAGTCAATCAAGTGGTGCCGGGCGGAGTTTGCACTGGGCTTGTGAGACTTGCTGTGACTAACAAATGACCAGATTACAGTAGGGTTCATTTACAAATACAAACACTATCAAGGATCCTCCCTTCGTTCGTTATTCACTTCGACGCATCCAAAACCACCCTTCCCGCCACCTTCCCCTCCTCAAGATCATCGTATACCCTGATATCATCGTCATTCGTCAGCGAAGTGGGCCCGACTGCAACACTCACTGCTGAAGGTCTGTGAGGCCTTTCAATACATATTTCACCTTCACCTTTCCAGAGGCAGCGATGTCGATTGCCTCGATCGAATCCTGACGATTCCCAACATAAGAGCCTTTGATCGAGATGTTCTGTGGCGCGCATGAGCAGCTTCCTCTACAAGTCACCCATCGTCCGTACCTTGAGCACCGTCCAAAAGATGGAAGCCTCCAGTTTTGCGTCTGCCGGAAGTCCGACAGCCATCAACGTACCGCCAGGTCGTAGATAGTCGACCGCTTGGGAATAGCCTTCGCTGTACGGAGACGTGACGACCGTAGCGTGCGGGCCGAGCCCGTCGCACGCGTCCTTGATCGCCCTGACGAGATCCGTCGTTTCCTTGAAGTCGATCCATTTCTCCGCACCGAGCTCCAGACAGAGCTGCTGTTTTTCTGCGCCGGTATCTGTGGCGGCATCATCATTTGGAAACGCGACCGTGCAGAGAACTCGACTTGCCTATCGCCACCACTCGCATGCCCATCGCTGCCGCATACTGCACGGCTAGAGGGTTCGGTCAGCGAGACGTGGTGCGTCCCACGTGGAAAGACTGTTACCCAGGTGGCCGAGTCCTCCGCCTGCGCCTGGAATGACGACCCAGTTTCCGATTCTAGCATCCGAGTATTTTAGTGCTCGATAGACGGTCACGCCCTAAGTTGGTAAACAATGTCGTCACCTTCTCAGCATCTCGAGTGGACAAACGGCCTTACCGCACAAAGCAGGGATGCGGCGGAAAAGCTATCCAAGGATTCTGGAATCGGCGTGACGGTGTGCACCCACGATACCTAAAGCACTATGATGGGCGATGCCAGCAGCGACACCAAACGGACCCCCTACGTACCGCATACTGGCTAAACGTGCCGTCAACGGTGAGCCCGCTCACATGCACATCCACGCAATCTGGAACAGCGTGTGAACGTCAATAACAGACGTACATTCAAGCGACAGGGTGATCTACCCACTCTGCTCGAGGCCCTTGCGGCACTGCTCGCAGTCGCGGCAAGAATATGCGATCCACTTGATGCCAACGCGCTGACCGAGCTTAACGGGCGATACCTCCGTGTTCTCTGCAATGGCGACGATCTCGCCGACGCCCTCGTGTCCGCCGATGAGCGGCGTCGTCGCCTTTACGGGCCAATCGCATCTGCTGACATGAAGATCGGTGTGACAGACGCCCGTACAGATCAGCTTGACGAGACATTGGCCGGGTTTGAGCGCGGAGGGTTGGGTGACGGGGACGTCACGCTGCACCACCACGGACTGCTTGGGGCCGGGCACGACGGCGGCGACTTGTGTCGTTGGGATATGGTAGGACATTGTGAATGAGGGGCGTGGAACCGGCTCGAGGGGTTTTATATACGTTTTGTGACAGCCTGAGATGACCTCAGCCTCATCACTCAGGGGACTCCGACGCATTAATTCAATCAGGAAATGCCAATGCGTGAAACAGGGTGCTACTAGGAGGAGCCTGAGATCTAGACCCCGCCCGGCTGCTGTTTCAATGATATGGTACCTTGAATACGTGCATTGGGCAGTTGACAGTCTGGACTGGTTTACAACAGGCTGGAGACTTGGGCCGGCGGGGACAGCTTGCGATACAATCAACCGAAAAAATCTGGACGGCTCTTGAAACGCTCTGCAGCTTTCCACACACCATCGTTCTACTTGGAATCGACGCGAGCGTCGATACGAGGTCAAACCAAACCGTAATTAGGGGCTCCCCAAAAGAGGAAATGAAACCAAATTGAACGCGCCGCAACCCGCCCATAACCACGTCTTGCGAGCGCATATCGTCCCTATCGAGTCGCACGTTGCTCAGACATACCAGCGAATTTTCATGTCCACGGACCCGTATCATGTCGTACAGCAAGAAATTCAGTCCTCGCTACAAACAGCCTCGACGCTGCGTGCGTCGTACCTCCGAATCCGCAGCACGGCGCGCGAGGGCAGCGAAGAGCTCGTTTGGGCTCGAAACGAGGTTCGTTTTCGAGCGCTGACACGTTGCGCGTTGGCGTGCTGACTATACGGTCTGTCTCTGCCGCAGCTCAAAGCCACCCTAGCGGCGCTGGAAGCAGACCTCGAGGACCTCGAGGAGAGCGTAAAGTACGGACTCAGACCTTCCATCGAGCGCACAGCGGCGTGTTGACACTTAACCGGAAGGGTAGTCGAGTCGACCGGTCCTCGCTTGTTCAATCTCGATGACGCAGAGGTGGCGGAGCGACGGCGCTATGTTGGGCGAGTCAGGCACGAGATCACGGTGCGCTTTGGCTATGTTGGCAGGTTTCCTTTGTCGTAACATTGACGGTAAGGGCCGCAGAGCATGAGAGCCGAGGTTGAGGACACGACGGTGCGGACCACCTCTGCCACTGATAACATCAATGTTGACTCATAACCCCAGGCTCATCTCCGGTTACCCTATCCCCAAGCGGGTGGCTCACAGTCGGCGGCCCCGGCCACTAGCAATTCGCCCCAGAATGACGATCAAGACGAGGACAGGCAGTGGGCACACGAGGAACGACAGGTATGTGCACCCTTGCAAACCACAGGCCAACGTTAACCACAGCTACCTCATCTCAGCTCATGATGGAGGAACAAGATCGCACGATGAACTCAATATCAGGGACGCTGACTACACTTGCGCAACAAGCCGGCCTGATGGGGCAAGAAATTGGTCAACACAACGAGTGAGTATCCTGCGTCTCAAAGATCCTGTGTGTCGGGGTGTTGTATTAACACAGTTCGTAGAATGCTTGATGACCTAGAACGGAACGTTGATCGGTCGGACTCCAAGCTGGATAGTGCCATGCGGAAAATGAAGAAATTCATACGAGACACGGAAGGTATGCCGAAGTCTGTTCCTCGAAACCGTCGTTGTACTGACATATGGACTCACCCACAGACACCAAGTCGGGATGGTGCATAACAATTTTGATAATTGTCCTCGTCATCTTACTTTTGGCTGCCATATTTTTTTGATCGCATAGCCCACATAGAGGATACCTTACTTATGTCGCTCGTTTCCGTTAACTTATCAAACTATTAGTGGACCATCATATCATGGAATGCAGGGCAATTTTGCGTCTTGAAACCTAAAGCTTAAAGGCTTTGGACGCCAAGGGAAATTGCACGCACCTCGCATGAGCCCAATTGTGCAGCGGGGCACTCTGGAGCGTAAAACATGATGCACGAAGGCTCAAGGAACGGGACGCCGAAAGAATTGCAATGTGAGATAGAATCCTCGAGATGCCAGAGGTAAGCGAGAGGAGGAATATGACTGGTGGTTCACTTTGAGAAAATGTCGCATCTTCACAACTTTAGACGCATACGTACACTCGGGGGCATCTACCATGGATCGAAATGTGGAGCCCTCACGCACCTTGGAGCCGTAAGCACAGTAATACGGCAAGCGATATCGACGTGGAGCGGAGTGCCGGCGAAAACCGGATCGATATGGATGAGTGCCACTGTTGTGTGGCAGAAGGTTCATAGAATAGAATCATAGCGTTCCGACTTTTCACGATGTTCTATCAGTCGAAGCAGTTGGCCACGCTGTGCGAGCGATAGAACACATCACCAGTGGCAGACGCCAGTAAAAGCGGCCCGGGTGCAACGCGCAAGGTCGATGCAAACGCACAGACCACACGTTTCGATGCCGTGCCTGCCAGTACATGGACTGCAATCATCAGCCTGCTGTCTCACCGCAACTCGGAACCGCGTGTGAGGACCCTATCCTTCGACAGCCAAGATTAGACTCGGCCCGGGAGTAGTCTCTCTTTTCGGACGGCGCAAATGACGTTCCCTCCTTGGAGACCGGAGCGAGGAAATTTACGTTGGGTGGTGGCGATATCGGCGATCAATTAATGATGGTTGAGTGGATGAAATGTTTGAGCGTAGGGCGGAGATGCTTGCTGACGCTCGCTGGCGAGTATAGTTGATAGCGAAGGCCTGAAGCGAGTACACGACCCTCGGTCTGCGAAATCTGCCAGCAGTGCAAGATATATGCGCTAGATGTGGTTGAGAGAAGTTCGTCATTGACTTATGCTTCCAAGGATGACGAGTGAGTAAAAGGAGTCGCACGACTTCACGCCACCTACAGCCGGCCAGCGGTGGTTCTCTAATCGGATTTGGCTAGGAAAAAAAAAACATGGTTACACGACGTCGTAGAGCTGAACTTCTTTCTGCACTTCCCCCTCTACGGCATCCGCCATCCTACCCAATGTCTCGTAGCGCCAGGTATAGGGGTACTTGCCATCTACTGTGGCACCCTCCTTATCCGAGCAGTGTACTGTGACGCTCTCGCTCCCAATGAAGTTAACCCCATGCCTGCTGATCCAAACGCTGTGTAACTTGTGCTGCATGGCGGGGATAATGTCATGGTGGATAGAGTTGGCGACGACGAGGACCTCCGATGCATCCACACGCACCGAGGGGTTCGACGGAAGGGAAGGGTCCGGGTTTGCGGAAAGCTGCTTCAACGCACTCTCCAACATCAAAGGGTTCGGCTTGTAAGCACCCACTTGCTGTGCGGTGAGGATGAGCGAGAATGGCGAGTCTGGGGTGACCGTGCGGTAGGCAGACTCTGGGCAGTCAGGGGTGCAGAGTTTCTTGTGTGTCCCTGCAAAGCTCTCGTCATCGACGTTGGATAATACGACGAGAGCGAAATGCTTCTTGAGTCTGTGAAGCGCCTCGATGGTGTCAGGGAATGGCTTCCAGTCTGGGATGGACCTCCCAAAACGCTGGGCGTCATCGGAAGGATCGGATGGGGCGGTGGATATCTCTGCCTCTTTCACGATGGAGGTGGATCCACGCTGCTCCCCTCTCAACTCTCCTTCAGAAACACCCGTCGTTGTCACGCCAGATGAGGTTGTGAGCTGGCGATAAGCCAGTTCCAGAATTTTCGAGTATGGCGTGCTTGGGAACTGCATCTGCAAGTTTCCCTCGACCCCTGCATAATTAACCAGGATTTCCTCCCGCGGCAGGTCTGGGAAGATGTGAATTAAAGCATCGTAGATGGCAGACTCCCAGTCTACGAGTGTGCCGTACACGTCAAAGATTAGGGCACGGTGTTCGGTTAGTTTCAAGCTGGGGGTCTCAGAAGCAGAAGGCGATTGAAGTGTCATTGGTGGCGACGCGAAGTGGTGAGTTGCAACGGAGGACGATGGTGAGGTGGCAAAGACAAACGGTCGCAATTTTATTCGTAGTTTGGTCGAACGTTTGTTGGGAGCCCACTGGCACTGTACACTTGAAGTTGATGGATGTGATCTAGCACTATGACCGTGACACCATGAACTTGCCGTCACTCTATTTATAGGGTGATTTCCAAGCAAAATAATATGTAATGGTCTCGGAGATTGATCGCATCTAAAATGAAAATTTCGGAAGTTTAGATCGAGGACTCGGAGTCGTGCGCGGTCTAACCCATATTCGCGACGAGGCTCGTTGGCAGTTTCGTGGGTGCATAAACTTTATCCGGTTCGGACACTCACGTACACGCCGCATTGCAGCGATTGACTCTCAGTTATATTCGAGGGGGCCGTTGGATGATCGCTCCAGCAAATTTCAGTACCGACTGCAGTGGCTTTCCGTCTGGGCAATTAGTCTGATAGACTCTGCACTGAGACATGAAGTTTGCACGGTGAGGGGCAGCTTCACTTGCATTAACTATTCCTAAACTGACCCCTCCACTGCACCGCAGATACCTTCAAGATACCCAGGCGAGTGTCTCCGGATTGCATCCTTGCATATTCATCTTGCTGAACTATTGCGATAGACCCCCGAATGGAAAAAAGCTTACATGTAATGAATTTCAAGTTGCTGTCCTCTTGCTCGAATGTCCATACTGACACGGCGCTTATACCTTGGGAAAAAAAAATGACGATTTCCTGTTCAACAGAGATTATCGCGGGCTTAAAGTACAGTTAGGAACTATAAGGACACAAGCTCCGCAGCAAGTCGATACGTCGGGTTCCATTGGAACTACAGACGTCGATCGTGCCCACCGTTCCCCTCCAACCAACGAGGAGAGATATGATAACTCTAAAGGTACTAGGAACACTCTTGAACACCGATTCTGTCTCTAAATATTGCATACACACATTCTCAATCATTACAGAGGCATACTTGAATCGAGGAAATACAACATCGGCGCGCATCGCAAGCCTATCGGCTTCTGGAACTTCCCCTACAACGAATGTTACCACGGACTCGAGTGGTCGTCGGCCGGCTTCCCCTATAAGGCGGAGAACGAGTAACCAGGAAAGTAAGCAATAAATATACAGACAACAGTCTAATTCGGGCTCACGAATTATATCAGAACCTTCTGTTTCCACTCTTCCACCTTGCGTGACCGGTACCGCATCTACTGCACCATCTCAGCAAACGCCGCTACCACCAAGAACCCGAACCCCTCGTTCCCCTCCAGTTTTCCCTTTTTTCAGGGATTCGGGTATCTATTTCCCCTGTCCGTTCAGGTCGGTCATTTTAACCCTGGTTCTAACAGGGTCCCCCACGCCGCCCCATTTGCGTACAATACTTTCTAACTTGCCCCCCACGCATGCCAAGTTTTTCAACATGCTTGATGCCGAGCTAGAAAAAGTAGAATCGTTTTACGCAGAGAGAGAAAAAGAGATGAATGAACGTGCCAAACGGCTAAGAGAACAATTAAACGAACTGGGGGTACACCGCCAAATGTTTTATGTCGGTGCGCTTTATTGTGGATTAAAATACATGCCACTAACTGTGACGCGTTAGCAATCATCTGCGCACTCGAAGACCCAGAGTTGGGCCGAGAAAGCGCATTTTTATGTCTCATCTGCACTTTCTTCATTGATGCAATGGTCCCGAAACACCACAAAACCAGAAGTGCCTAATCAAACTGGCGGGAACGGGATATTGGCTTCTGAATCGGGGCGTAATGGTGAATACTTTCTTTGGTAGTCTCTACTCGACTTACAAATATTAGGACATCGTGGCATTGTCGATACATACAACCTAGGGACGCACGCGACTGAACACCCGCGTCGGAGTGGCGATCATGGAGAGGGGGGAATTCCGAAAAATGAATGTGAAACGGACCCCGATAACTCGTCAAACAGCAACGATGCATCTTCTCCAAATGCGCTAGATGAGTCTGCTGGGTCCCCACCCAAACGCTCGAACAACTTTCTGAGGCCACCGTTTGGCGGAGCAAGGCATCCCCTCGACCCTCATGGGTATCGACACGCGAAAAGGCGACTCCGAAAGGCTGTCATTGAACATTACCGGTGCGTCGAGTTGTCCTTTCTTCGGAACTTTGCCGTTGCAAAGGCGGCAGCTTGTCTTCGTCTCGATTGCGAACACGATGCTAACACGCAGCATATATTGATAGAGGCCTCGAGGTCCTAAACAATTACAGAGTGAACCATTTTTTAATCTATAATACGTGCCGTGTTGACATTCCTTGACCTTCGATTCATCGTTCAAATTTCCTCGATCGGATTCGCGATCGACTTTCGACCCTCATCCGTGCTGTTCTTGAACTCCGCCCATGATTTCCTTGTGTTTTGTACCAAGATTCTTAACCTTATTGGCTTTCGCAAAGCCTTGAAGAAATATGAGAAGATTACCAAGAATTCTGTCTTGGACGCCTACATGAACCAGAAAGTATGTGGTTACGTTGGTCAATGATCTTGCAACACCCAAATATTGCATTCTCGTAGGTAGAACCTTCCGCCTTCGCTTCTGGTGCTCTAGTCAGCACTATGCTCAAGGAAATTGAAGACCTTTTCACTACGCGATTCGGTAGGATTCACATGTTTGAAGTACACGTAATTGACACGTTGACCTTGTATCCAGAACACGGAGACAGAAAGCAAGCATTAGACCGCCTTCGAGTCGGACCATTATCGAAGACACACCATTTTAGCACGTACCGCTCCGGATTATTTTTGGGCCTAGCACTTCCTGCGATTGCTACAGGTTCTTACCTCTGTATGGATTTCTCCGAGACTGTTCAATGGCGTCATTCTGAACTTCTTTGGTAGCTTTCCAGGAGAATACGCGCACATCACTCCCGTCATGGTACATCCTGCTTTATATTTACTCGGTACTCCTTCTACCTGTATTGCTGGCGCTATTAATTGGTGTCAATATCGCCGTATGGGCCCGTGAAAGAATCAACTACGTTTTCATCTTTGGTGCGTTACTGTCACCACACCCCGATCGCTTCTTGATGGTCTGCACAGATTTGAATACAAGATCAAGGCTTGATCATCATGAATACTTTGAGGTAGGTGTTGTGTATTTACCACACGCAGATTCATTTTAACGAGGCGCGAAAGCTCCCCTCTTTTCTCTTTTGCACCCTCGCCTATGTTTTTTGGTTCTCCTTGGCTCAAATCGGACCTCCATTGCTGTGGCCCTTGATTTGGCTCGCTCTCACCCTCGTTGTGATGTTAAATCCAATCCGTGTAAGTCCTTCAACCTTCTGATCCTCCGTGTCCAGGTATGACCCCAAGCATGCAGAACTTCATGTGGGGACACGCCCGTTGGTGGACAATTAAGAACATGGCTAAGCTTGTGGCTAGTGGGATATGGAAGGTCGAGGTTTGTCACCAATTATCTATTTTATGAGGGATCTCCGAGATCTAATTGCCCCTCAGTTCACCGATTTCTGGCTTGGGTATGATCTCCGATGTTTGTTTCACTAAACCATCTCATCCTGTTACTACCAGTGACCAAATTTGCAGCCTTGTATATTCGTTTTCCGGCATGTATTTCGTGGGCTGCTTCTATACCCGTTTCCTTTCCAGTTCCCCCTTGTCGATTGTGCCAACCCTAACGAATTTCGAGTCATCGCGATACGCTTCATTCCCCGACAACGTCACAACTCCCTATCAACCTGAAGCATCTGCTGCTAAAAGTGTATATCAGGGTCTGGTGTCGTTAGCTTACGACCCCCGAGCTCAAGAAGCCTGGTCGATGTGCAGCGCGGCTCAGAATTGGGGATGGTATTACCTTCTCGCCATTCTGCCCTTCTTGGTACGTTTCGTGCAGAGCCTGAGGCGATACCGGGATTCGAAGCTTCCCACCCACCTTATCAATGTACGGAGCTTTATGGTTACCATTCATTTTGTGTTCACCATCTGGTTGAAATAGGCTGGCAAGTACGGGATGGGGATGGTACATTATTTCTTTTATTACTATTGGAGACACCAAGGTATGTCCGGTTCTACTATGGTTAACACGTATCTAAATCATCACTGAGGGATGCCCCATACCGGTGTGAGCTACATCCTCTGGTGCTTCACTGGGGTTGTCTATGTGATATACGCGTGTGCTTGGGTAAGTTTCTCCACATTCGTATATTTCGACAACCATGACATACTTTTGTCTCAGGACTTTTTGATGGACTGGTCTTTGTGTAAACCACACGCTCGATATCCGCTCCTTCGACCAGAGCTCGTCTACAAATCACAGATACCGGTACGTTTCCTTGTCACAATCTCTCCAACGCCACTGACGATGTCCTAGTCCTACTACTTTGCTTTGGTACGTGCCGCGGATCCGTCCCTTCTTACATCTAGTTCCAACCCGTCTTCGCAGGTATCCAACTTATGCATTCGTTTCGTTTGGATGACTTACATACCCATCGATGGGCCCAACATCACCGTGCGCACGTTCATCGTGGCCATGTTGGAGATGTTGCGGAGGGTGCAATGGAATTTTTGTGCGTCATCGTTCTTCTGCTCGCTTCTCCTTGGCGACCGCGACTGACGTGTGCGACGATGTCAGACCGGCTCGAGAACGAACACCTTGGTAATATCGATCAATACCGCGTCACGCGCGAGGTACCGCTGCCATACCACTTTGACACGCACTCCAACGAGGAGGAGGAGGAACACGAGGAAGAGTCGCCTGGCGCACCGTCGTGGTTGAAACGGCGGACGGCCCGTTTTTGAGGAGGAACGAGTGCCACGGCTAGGTTGATGTGATGATGGATGGCGCTGGCCACACCGCCAAAGAACATCCAAGTCGGTCTCCGCACACTTGGAGCACAGGAAACTCGTATGATCACCATGTCCAAGGGTATTATATTTGTACAAATTACATGATCGTGGAAATGACGCACGGAACCATTGAGCCCGATCGCGAACGTGCAAAGTTGTGGGGCGCTTCTCGATTAATGCGTAGTTCAAGTTCAAGTTGGTGGCATCGTTGTAAGGCCCTTCTCGGAAGAACCATGTCTGAGTTGGCTCTGCTACACGTTGAGGAACAATGTTAGTCACTCACCAACCAGTCAACAAGGCTACCCGACTGTGACCTCCCTCAACAATTGTAGGCCATCAGAGCGCTTCGTACGTCACATAGCTGAGAAGACGAGAAAACTAAGAGGGTACATGGTACATACACGGCAGCCAATACGTTTTCATCCAATATTACGGTCGTCAAAAGCAACCGCAACCATCCGAGTCCGAGTCCAACGGGATGAACCACTCTGACAGAATGATCCTTGACATCAGCAACTCAGGTAGGAGAAAACCATGTGGAGCACCCTCACCAACAACTACTTGAACTACTAGCCTCGGAGCCACATCCTTCCACGCTGCAGATATCCGGTCCGCTCGATGAGCATACCACGCCTTCCGACATCTTATTTGCTGCGATACAAAGTGGCTTTGCTTCCAGATTTGTGGAAACCGTACTGTGTCTTCTTATCGGGAGCGGGACGGACGGACTTGCCGTTTGCGACGGTGATATTTGCTTCGCGCCGTCATACCAAGCCTAGGGTTGGTACGAGGTACGATTACCTGGACGTCATCCTCAGACAGCGCGGATCGAGTGGAGGGGGTCCGCGACAGAGGTTTGCCCGCGTTTGACTGACGTATCGGTGTTCGCCACAAAAATCGGTTGCCGAAGGGTCGCATGCATAATCGACTGGTTTTTTGAGGCCTCCAAAATATATTCCCCAACGGAGGACTTCAATGTGATGCACAAGAGGGTGGCCCCACTTCCATTGGGCATGTGGATATCAGTTCCGCTATATAGAAGGCATTGAATAATTGGTGTCCTCTTTGGCGTCGCACGAGATCAACGTGACGAAAAGCAGCTGAGGGAAGAGAAGGATACCGAGCGAAAGAAAACCCCGTACAATGGAAACATGTCCATGCTCGACGGTAACATGAACGGAACCGGTCTTTTTCCGCGGGGATTGGGTAGTATTTACAGCCACTAAAGCTTGTCTTCGATAAAAGACGCCAACGTAATGTGTCTGAGACGGAATCCCACCTTCAATGCACACTGCAAGTCGGACATCAATTCTATTCTCGACCAAGCAGCGGAGTGCCGGTGCTCTCTTCCCCAAGGCTCAAGAGTCCGAGGTGATGAGCAGCTAAGGAATGGAAACACTCAACGGAAGCAACAATCATACGACGAAAACATTCCCTCCGAATCGTTCGGCAAGCGATAATGGAGGCATGTTTTGCCAAGAGCATCTTTAGCTTCGAAGCGTGAGAAATGTGGACCTTCCCAGTTCTTGCAGGCATCCGTTTCATCGAAGGACTGGTCACTGTGTGAGAGAGTCTCCATTTCTAGTACGCACGAGGACAGCCACTCAAATTTCGACCAGGACACGAGTCATGGATAGTGCTTCCAAGATGCCCCACGAGCTCATCGTCGCAAGCGGTTCTGGCCTGAGGGAGGGGGACATTGGGCCCATCCTGCATCAGGTGGATGATCGATGCCTTCTTCCAGAGTCCAAGGGGCCATGAGTTTGACGCGATAGGGATCCCATAGGGGAGAGGTGCCAAACGGAAGAAGACATGGTACAACGGAAACACGCCCTCAATTTAGAGGGTTGGTTGGCGCTAGTGATTGGCTCCCCGGGCATTCCTGTATTCACCAAGGGCATCAACGACGACCGATGGTTTTTGACTCCATAATCTTGCAGTGTCAGAGTTGAATACTGCCAGCTGCTTCGCCCTGTTGCCACCGACTTGACCAGGTCCGCAATAAGCTTCCAAAATCGACAGCACCACCACGAAAATGACACGGCAACCGGGAGTGCATAGAGCGCTCGTTTCAGAAATCACGGTAAAAAAAAAAATGAAAGAAATTTCTCCCTAGGTGCGAGTTTTCCAGGGAATTAATGACGGACGATCTGCACAATGGAAAATCAACACCGATGGAGTGAACGAATCGACTCGGAGAGCATACAGCAATACAGATCTACCAGCTGCAAATAGAATCATGGTAATGTCAGATGGAGCTTCAAAGCGCCTTGCATTTTCCCTGAAATCACTTTCACGAACCCTGACCATGCTGTAGGACATGTATTTGAATGTGGCAAACAATCACTTGCAGGGGTCCAGTCGGCGGAGCAACAGAGTTATGTCCTAATTTTCATTGCAATTCGGTGCGTCAAGCCATTTCGATATCTTACCCATGAGCCAGGGTCAGTCGATCGCACGCCGACCACCTGTAACCCGCCTCATGTATTTGTGCGTTGGACCGCACCCCCATCTAAGCGGAGAGATGCGTCCAGCACACTTCGTCCAAAAACGTTGGTTATCACGGAGCGGTGCAGTCTTTGGTGTGAGGCACATCTTGCTGATGTTGAACGTCGCTCTCGAAGTCCCTGGCTGATACCATAATTTAACCTCAACACTCGATTATGAAATCTGAAGAGCCACCCAGTGCGGATGCTGCTTGACCATTCAATCGCAACACGACACGGCCACGATTCACTGGTCTTACCAGAGGAAGTGAAATCTGCGGAATACAAGATTGACCAATGGGTACAAATCAACGAGGGGTGCTAATGATGAATGGTCATTGTTAGATCCATGCGCATACAATTAACATTCAAATCTATCAATATGGAGCGGCAGCTGCTTGGCACTGCAGAAATCAGTCAGCACATAGGAAGCAAAGAGCAAAGAGCGTTACATACGGCTTTAAGTTGTTCAAGATAATACGAACAGCTCTGTAAATCTGCCTTGTCCAAGCAACGGGTAAAGTCCTTTGCCTGAGCGTCACAAGCAGGGGGGGATTGGAAGGATTGTTGTTGAACCGGAGCTGCCGGCTCGGCAGTGGTTGCAGAGTTGGATCCACCGAAGAGCATATGGGAAATTCCGTGGCCGATGGTCGAGCCGACTGCAACGGAACCAGCAGTGGCAGCCATTTGTGCAAGCATTCCAGGTTGGCCGGACTGAGCAGCCGCTGCAGGTGGTGCAGGGGCACGAGCAGGGTTTGCGTGGGCCGTTTGTGGGGGCATTGCGGCAGTGTGAGCACCCCGGGATTGCTGCGTCGGAGCAGCAGCTGGCCTTGGTGCCGGACGAGAGGAACGCGAAGAACGCTGGAAAAAGCGGTAAATAAAATGTAAGTGCATTGACAAAAGACCGAGATGAACTTACAGGCATGATAGATGGTAGTGGTAAGAAACAAACGTGTGTTCAGGTGAAGCGTAATTTTTGTACCGGCCGATCCTTTTATATCCACTTGCCCCGAGCGCGTGCGTAAGAGCCCGGCGAGGTCCGTGGGAACTGTCCGGATGTGTCCGGATAATTTCTTCTTTTGGAAATACCTCATTCTCTTTGAATTGAACGTTCACGTTGAAGGAGGACTGGTAATTGGGACTGCCCCACTGACGATGGCAGCAGCTGGACTCAGAACGTACGGATCATGGATACACCAAGCGAATTCATGGTCTACTGTCCGTTCTCGGTCGTACGCAGCGATGGCCGTCAAGAGCAAGCAAAAACCGTCCGGCTCTGAAATGTCTCCGACACCCCGGAAGACTTCACCATCACCCAAGACAGAACCACAACCATCAGATGGCAAGGCAAAGAAGCCCAATTCGCGGCCTTCAACCCTCGAAAGCGCCGCGGAGCAGAATCTTCAGGCAATGGAGAGCATGAAGCGGTTCAGCAAAATGTACGCCACGGCCGACGTATGGGGGACGGAAATGACAAGTTTGGGTATGGCTGCTGTTCTAGGTCCAGTCTGGTGACATGACTTATAAATTTATCAGATGCGGAGATACCTTATGATTTGCGTCCGATGTTCCGTTCGCTCACTACAAAACCCATGCTTGCGCCGAGCAAATTCTCGTGTGTATCATGATTGTATTCGTTGAGTGTGTGCCAACACGAGGACTACATGACACAGCGATATCTGGTATGCAATCAAGCACAACACGAGCAACTGGATGAAGAACTCGTACAGGTGCGC